>JAZGTK010002881.1:0-29567 GCA_036877625.1 Ambastaia sidthimunki | reverse complement strand
AGTTAGGTAAATGCAAACATTTATTTAAAGATCCCGTGAAATCACAGTTGGTGTTTTATGACTTTTAGTCCATGTTTATTAGCTTTGAAATCCTGCTAATAAACAGTGTGCGTCTAGTTGATGAAACTAACTTCTTTTACTAACCAAAACCAGAGAAACTAACTGAAAATATTTAATTGCATGACTCCTTATATACTGCACAGATTTGTGTTCAATCAAATGCTCCCTAAAGCAACAAAGTACCTTCCAACACTACATGCAACCACCTAGTAAGTAGGTTAATGGCTGTCATGTATGTAAAGCCTATAGGCTATTTTTACTTTTTTAAAGGGACAGGCACTTTAATATGTCCCACTCAAATTTCTGGAGTTTCAAAAGAAAATGTCAGCCCGGGATATAAAACTTTACTCTTTAAAACAATTTCATGGGATCTTTTACTTGTTGGTAGTTTACTCTCAGATGTACAACAGTCAGCTTAATACCTTGAGTACTAAACAGTTAAGCATTGGGGTAATAAAACAGCAAAGTGAGAAAACTTTCTTACCACTAACTTGAGCCTCGAACGTTGCAGCACTACCCTCAAGTGCCACAACGCTCTGCAGCGGCTGTGTAAATGTTGGTGCCTGTGTTGCCATGGTGGAAGGCACCCTAGAGGAAGTCAAAGTTGCAATTAACTTTATAGAATTATTAAATTCAAAAGACAAAAGGTAAACATTGTATTTTTAGTTGCTTCTAAACTAACTAATCGTTGATGTGATCCCTGACCAACTGGTTGAAGCCTGGTTGGCCTGTCATTTGGGAAATCAAAAGCTCCATTAGGTGTTAGGCCAAATATTTGGGCTTGGTATCAGCTGACACTTCATAGACATGACAGTAACAACTGGTGCCTGTGGCATCCTATGGAGTCTTTTTCTGGCGACACATAATTCAGAATAGCTCTCCAGTCTGAGCGTATATGTACTCAGTCGGATGGACCTGTATCATCAGATCATCTGTAAATTGGTCATCAGCTGCCTACACAACTTTAGTCACCATTGACCCAATAAATAAAAAAAAACCTACCAAACAGTGTGGTGTTTCTCAACATTTTATGAAGAGTTTTCTTCATTATTTCTCATGTTTAATTTAAAGCACACACACTCTCATTTAAGATGAACAAATATACATGTTCATAATCACAATCTTGTCTGAAGATAAACATGTAATTGAGAAAGATGACTGGTTTATAATTAGAATTAAAATCAGCTGACAGGAACTGCTAGCTTCATGACCTTTAAAATAGACAGAGTACCATTAAAGCTGCAATCGATAACATTTGCCTCTCTATTGCCATCTCAGTTTGAAACATAAAATTGCAGGTTTCTTTACATACTTTTCCTTTGTTTTAGTCGAAAGAAGCCAAATTGCCAATTTGACAATGAGATCAGAAAGCTCAAATTATATATCATTATTATAAACTTACCATTATAATACTGTAAGGAGTGTAAGTGTAAGGAGATCGTTCTGAACACTGATCTGTTATGTCATGTGCAATAACTGTATTTTGTTTATCTTTAAGCAAAAAGTTACAGATTGCAGCTTTAAGTGGAATAAATATATTTCATATGTAAATAATTCATTGTTAAAGAAAATGTGACGTGAACACAGCTGCCATAAAATAAACCGTTTTAATAAACTTGTACATCATATATGTTTAAATTCATAAAGACAAATCACTTCATTTGCATGTTTCATGTTTAGCTTTGTTTCACAATGCACTACATCCCACTTTTCTCACACCTTTTAAGATAATGCCTATATTTTAGATCATAATTTAATTTATTTCTTGTCAAGTAAATCATTTAAGTGAGTTAAAAGAATCTTTAACTTTCTGTGAACAGTTTCTTATAGCAAGAAGTCAAAGGTACAGCCAGACTATCAGTATCAGAACTTCAAAAGTCAAAAGTTCTTTTTGACATCCAAGATTAATCACCCTCAGTAACTAAACTGAAAACAACTGACTTGAGATTTTCGAAACAATAAGTCTGACATTTCTGGAAACTAATTTGTTCAAGAAAATCAGTTTACACTGCAATTAACTACCTAAGCAAACTAAAACCCAGGGTCACAAAAGGCAGCTTCTAAAAATAGTCAGTACTAAGCTTGATTGACAGTTACCATGTGGCACATAACTGGAGGTGCAACTGATAGCTCTGCTTCTGATTCCCTTAAAAAGACATCATGGTCCAGCTGAGACACCACTCTAATGCTATCACAGGCTATTCTTGGCTTTACCAAAACCGTAGCACCATTTAATAACCTTCAGAAATGGAAAGACTGAGGCCAAAATCAAACACTATTTTGAAATATTCATTTGAATTGTTCAACACAAGTTCCTCTCCACGAATCTTTTCACAGAGAACATTAGCTTTGACATTGACACTCTTTTTATTGTTAGAATCACACACCAAAGCATCAGTAGAAAGCACTGCACAGGCACATGGGTACAAGAGCACAAAGCGTACTTACTTGTATCCAAGAGTGCCTTGAATTCAAGGGACGAAGCCCAAGTGGTTTTGTCTTCTGAAAAAGTCCTTATCCAGATTTGATTTCAGAAAGCACTGTGTGAGAACAGCTGAGCCTCAAAATCTCCTAAAAAACAAAACTACACAGGGTCTTAGCCGTGTAGTTTTGCTTTTTCCCTTGCAATCCCTACACCCGAGGCGAGGCTGGGAATGCTCCAACTGCTCAGAAGTGTTAACTTGGTGGTTTTACTTTATATACCCCTTGACTTATGAGCGTCATCACTACATTGCCATGCCCCATTGGCCATCCCCCTTGAGGCATCATGGGAGGTGGCAGCCATTTTATCCAGCCTCACACCTGTCACGCACTTTACTCAACATAACCCAGGACACATTACCACAGGCCCAAAATCCCCTCCTCCACCACCACCACCTTTAAAAAAAACAGGAAAATGCCCCTTACGAAGTGAGAAACTCATTTCATCTCAAATTAACCAGTCACTGTAAAAACATGAATGATCCCCAATAAGCACAGAGCCAAATGGGGGAGAATGGCTGTCACTGTCACTCAGGCTTACCCCCTGCCCATTACACATGATACAGATGAGATAAACGTCTCCAGACCTGGTCACAAGATGGTGTTTACCCATCTGCTTGTCCTTCGTTTATCTGTAGAGTGAGGCAGAGGTGACGCATAACATTTTGAACAACAAACGAAATGATTCTGAATGTTTCTATTATGGAGGTATCCTGTTGGTTTAAAGCATACTTAAATTGATAGGGGAGAGACCATGTTAAAGATAGGCAATGACATGTAAGAGTGGAATGTATGACTAGTTGTGGCAAGATAAGTGTTAACTTTAGTCAGACTAGAATCTACTGTGATGACTAAATTCGATACTCACCTTACTGGTTATGATGAAGACAAAAAATGAATTAAATCTTTATTACTTGTAGTACATTGTAGCTCATTAGGAAAATTTATTCTCATCACTGTAAGCTTCTTCAAGGACTTTCATTCAGAGACTGAACATCAACAAAGGACTGAATCAACAGCTTTTTTAGTTATTTATTTTTGTTTATAATATAGATGTGTTATAATATAAATTCATTTAGAGATTCAGTGCTTTGAAATACAAATATCACCAAAAATTCAAATGTGTTTTATAGTAATAACTGACAGTTATCAATTCTAAAGAATTCATGAGGAATTACAGCTTCAGGACTGGTGAACTCCAAAGTCTTTCTGGATTCTTTTTATCACGGGTGGTCTTTATTCTGACTTTTTTGACATCTGTTGAAAAGAAAAATAATAATGAATAATATTTATTTTTGCTGTTGTTGTTTAGGTTTAGTTTGGGCATTATTTATCCTTGCAGTATTCTCATCCTTCTTCATCATACAAATAGACACAAAATCTGATGCAGCAACACTTTGTGTAGATGAAACTGCTGGATCATTTTGCTTCAGAAATCACAGAACAAACATCACATATAATGAAAAGATTATACTCAAACTGTTGGTGGACATGTCATTGTAAACTTAAAATACGGGACATGAGGGGGATGTACAAAATATTAAATTAATGTAAATTATTTACTAAGGCAATTTCAGAGAGTTTAGCAATAGCAAGCTAGCTTTGAAAGCATAAGATCCAGCCCTCCATTCAGAGTGATCTCTAAAGTCACGCCTCCTACAAAGGTTTGACAGGCAAGCAGGACATCCTATCATTGCATCTGGACCAAATGCATTGTTTGGATAAACATTTTATGGTCCTGTGCCTTTCATATAGGAAGGTCTCATTTAGACCACTGAGTGTTTAAGAGACTTTCAACCAGCATAACAAAAATGTTTTCAGGACAAAATTGCCTACACTGCTTTTAAATTATGCTGATAAATATACAAATTAATTTTGTATTGATTTATTTATTCTTTATAGCCATGTCAACATCAATAGCTATTTTCATGTCAGATGTTGAAAAGGAGCATTTTCACTAAGAGGAACCAAATCATTTTATACAAGTTATAGATTACAGAGAGACACATGTAAACTATAACCTGATGTATGCTGTATGGATGTATAACGTTCCACTCACTTCGTTCACACCACATGCTGTAACATCCTTCAGGAAGATCACTTAAGGATCAGTAAAGTGTGAGCTGAGGTCTTCTTCCACTAATACATTTTCCTTCAGTCTGGAGAGAAAGTGTGGAGTGGCCCTATGCACTGAGAAGATCAGGTTACATTATAGCTTACTGCGCTAAACAGAAGAAATAGAAGTATACAAATAGATATGTCTAATAACCATTCATCAGATACAGATGTCTATGGCTAACAAAGCTGTTGAAGTCCACCCGTGCCTCATTAAATGTGTGATTGTTAGGTGCGTAAATCTTTAATCTTGTTTAATGTTGCACAAAAAGCTGTGATGTTTGAAACACATGATTGAAGTCTACAGCATTAGAGTGTTGGGAGATCTGTGAGACAGCTGTTTTTCAGAACGGTGAGAAGTGACGGCTCAAACGCCTCCTTGAGTCGGCAACATAGTGGGGAAGCAAAGGTGTCATCTGATAGGCCTGAGTTATGCTGTGTGATAACAGTAACATGCCGGAGACCAGAAGTCACCTTTACTTTCCTTCAGTTGAGAAATTTAAGGACAAGGGTCAAAGGTGCACGTGAAATAATTTACTGTAAGTTTAACCATGAATATTGGTAATCATAAAATCATAAAACAAACAGCACTGCCTTGGGATTTAGAACTGAAACATTTTACAAACACAAACTCGTCAAAAATAAATTAAGTGTAAATGTTGAACACACCTTGTTACTTTGAAACTGTAACTTTAAATAATGAAAGACCAGATTTCATTACCATTAAACAAATAATTTGTATGTATAGTGTAAGATAAAGAAAGCATCTATTACCACTTAAACATATACTAAGGGACAAAATACAGAATAATTAAATGTTGACCAACTTTATGCAAACAAAATATAATTATAGTGTTCAAGTGTCAAAATAAATATTTGGGTATTTGAGAAATGTTTCTAAATTAAGATTTTAGGTTAACATTTATATGAATGTATAAGGGAAAAGTGAATATTTTAGAACAGGTCACAATTTACACAAATGTAAATTTCATACTATTTTAACACCTTTTAGCCATTACTAGTTCATGAAATATTCCATCATAGTCTCTCAAGTAACAAGAGCTTATGAATGCTGTGTGCATAATAACTGTTCAAGAATGAGCATAAGGGTGTTTAAAATAGTGATAGATTGAGTGTAACAATGACATATTGTGGTACATGACAACAAAAAGTACTTCATATCAACCATCCATGTGCTGTTACTTTTGTGCTCAACTATATCACATACATGTTGCGTTTTCCACCATCCCAATGCAAAATTGTTCTGATCTGGGCCAGTTGTCATGGTTACACTATGATTTTTTTTGCACCATGGTGCTATAAGTTGCAATCAGTTGTTACAATGACAACACAAGAGTTGCTGACAACATGATACTGTAGTTTTTTATTTTTTACTTTAACTATTAGCAAACTTCCCCAACTACTGCAAAACAACAGTTACCTTGGCAACTGACAAATGACCAATTATAAAATCAACCATTCGGCCTGATGGTGGAAAAGCACTTAAACTTTCTATACCAAACACAGTTAATTATGTGCAAACCAGTGATCAGGTAACGTGATGAAATTAAACAGTGAAGAATCCACCATGTGCTCGTCTTCATTTAGGTTAATGAACGTGTCCGTTATAACAAAAGCAGGTAGAGCAGCCACAAGAAGAAACACAGAGTGCCAAAGCAGGTGTACCAGTCCAGCTTGAGAAGGTCTAATTCAGGGCTGTTGTTACCTTTGACCTGTAGCACTGAGCTGGAGGAGACAGTACCAGCAGAGTTAGAGGCAGTAACCACATACTGCCCAGAGTCTGTCACCACAGTGCTCTGAATGTACAGAACATGCTTGCCGTCTTTATGGGACAGTTTTATGTGCTCATCATTGGCCAGTGTATGTCCATTCTTGAACCTGAAGCAAAGAGTGAATTGTTGTGTCACACTCTCACACCACAGCAAAAAATACATATTAATAAACACTCAATGGAAGGGAAAAAATGAGTAATCGTAAAGCAGAAGATTTTATAGAAGTTGAAGAATATAGTAAAGTTAATCATGGAAAGTATGAATTAAAATGTTAGTTTAAATGGAATTTATGCAAGACAGCGAAACAACAAATATTCACATGAAATGTTTTAGATCAAAGTTAATGGGAAAAAGTTCTCAACAAACTTGCTTCATGCAATTAAACTGACATATATGGTGTTACTGTATAACTGGAAATTTCCATTTTATAATCTGATTATAGAATACTTTTCCATGAGAACATAGCATGTATTTAGACATAAAAGTAGATATAACAGCATTTAGCAAAAGACTGTTATAGTTTATGGATCAAGTTTGTTATAAGCTACCCACCAAGTTAATGTAGGCTCAGGAAATCCAGTGACTTCCACTTCCAGGGTCACCGGAGAGCCCTCCATTACCGTGGCATTAGACAAGGGTTTGGAATAGTTAGGGCCCGAGCCGGCTGACGGATTGCCTACAACCTTTCTGGAAGATGCTCGTCTGATCTCCTCTCGGATGGACGTGGGCCTGCAGACATCTGAGTCCGGCTCTGTGGTTAACAGGGTCGGGTTAGCATGCGTGTTATTGGGCCGAGTGCTGGAGCGTTGACCCGTACTAGAATCATGCACACACTGTTGCATTTCTGTGTGACTTTCATGCACAGAGTAAACAGTTTCATGGCATTCAGTTAGGCTGTCTGGTGGGTTGCCCAATTTGCTCTTTAAAATGCTGGAGAGAGTGTTTGATACAAGACTGGGAGCAGGAACTGTAAGAGGGCTTTGAACAAAAGACGATGATTCTGCTCTGAACCTGGCACCCACACCAGTGGTAGGAGATGGAAAGCTCTCAGCCTGGCTGGACGTCCACTCTCGCCTCTGGTGGACGGTGTCCCCATGTTGGGAGTGAGACTGGTGGCTATACTGGTTTACGCGAAGGCTGTGAGAGCTCATGCAATATCCATCATCCAGGTCATTTTCTGAAGGAATAATGTTGGATTCGGGGGTCTCGGATAACGGAGGCAGGGAGATGTCGTCTGGGGAGGTACATTCATATTCATCATTGGAGAACGATTCCTCAGTGAGATGGTCAGGGTGAAGGTCACACTCATGCACACTTCCTGGTGGACCTGCTGCTGGTTCTGGTGTTGCATGTGGCAAAAAATCCTCCTCTAGAGAATGATGACCTGTGGACTATATAAAACACAGAAAACATATATTGTATATATAAAGAGTATTGTATATATAAGAGATTTCTCTGTAACCACTTTTGTCACTGATTTACTTCAAAATAGCAGTCAGCGGTCATCTGTGTTACAATTCTATATTGTGTTTTATAGAATGACTCTCATGTCAAAGAGACCCACCTTAGAATCTGACAGAAGAGGTTTACTATAGCTTTTATACTTCTCATCAGTGTTGGCCCTCTGAGCAGAGTGCTGTTTATCTGCACCCTGGAACTCCTTTTGGATGTCTCGGAGGCCGGGTCGTGATAGACCTGGATCACGTGGAGGTGGAGGGGGAGGTGGGCTTTCTTGAGAGTCCCTCTTGGTTTGCTGCAGAGTGCAGCTCCTCTTATCTCGCTCCACAGGGGAGTGGCCCACATTAACAGTGTGTGTATGAGAGAAGGAGGTGTGCATCTCCTCTCTCCTCTCCACAGTAGATTTGATGGTCTCCACCTTGCTGGTCTTAGAAAACGCCTCTTGAGTGTAAAATCTGGTTTCTGACATCTTTTGATGCTCTGGATAAAGTCTGTCAGGCAAATCATGGCTTCGCGTTTTGCGTAGCTGAGGTTTTTTGTTGATAGGTATCTCTTTGGTACAGTGGGGGCCGGTCATCTCAGGGGTATGTCCGCTTTCTTTCTGCTCAGGCTGTAAAAATATACAAGTATATATGTCAATATATATGAGTTAATAAAATAAAAAGAAGTTTGCCATTGCAAGTTAAAGTGTAATTCATGCTTACTGTATCAATGGTGTCCCGTTTGTTGTTGTCCTCAGGTGTCTGAGGTTGTTTCAGGGTCTGTAACTATAGAAACGATATATAAAAACAATTATGTTGACAAAATACTCATGAGAAACAACATGAGAAACAAATGAGAACACAAGGAACAAATACATTCAAGTGTCCAAACTGGTTTGATATCTTCACCTGTAGTTTGGCCTCAAGGTCCAGCAGTCCATTTGACAGTTCTTTAATTGATTCCACAATTTCATGGTGCTTGTTGACTGTTTTCTCCATATATTTTTTCCCTTCTTCAGCTCCTAAATTAAAACATCCGTCACATCCGGTGATGGGTGATCACCAATACAACAACAATAACAGATACTCAAAACACAATCTTAAGTTTCTCACCATGTAACCGCACGGCTAGCTCTGTGATCTGGCTAATTCTCTCCTCTTGCTGTGGTATTGTGGGCCACATAAATTTTTCAAACTGTTTGTACAGACTGCTGACTGCTTCCTTAGTCTTACACTGAGATGAATATTTACCCACACGCACGATGGTGGAGCTTGCTTCATCACACCAGTAGTGATACTGCATTTAAAATGAAATTAGAAGTGAAATTAATATTTTGTTCCTACAGCATTATTTAAGACATTATTTAGTGCATTTAATGTAGTCCCTGTAAATTATCATTATTTTTAAAGAAAGTATAAGTACACTTTGCTATAATAAACATTAAAATGCCTACAATTTTCTAATCAGTCCTAAGGAAATTAGGGTTAAGATGTTACATCGTGACTGAAGTTTGATAGTGGCTGTATTTTTATCTCATTAGATGTTTCTGATGCGTCCCCACCTCCTCTAAAGCCTGCTGGAGTTTGACGTTCATGTCCAGGTTCTGTTTGTACTCCTCCACCGTCCTGTCAAAGTCGCCCACCTGTCTCTGCAGCTCATTTGAGGCATCCTCGATCTCCCGGAGACTGTTGCCAATTAAATGCTTCTCACAGCTGCTGGATACCTTCTGAGTAAAGGCCTGCAGCTTCTTCTGCAAAACCTGGAACAGGGAGGAATGTGGATAGTAATTCATACTGGTAACACTTTCATATTTCACACACATACACATATTCAATATTAACTACAAACTGTGCATCAATTAACATCTTAATTTACGTCTTATTAATACTTAGCGAGGTAGTTGATGTTGTGGTTAAGTGCAAGTATGGGGTAGGATTAAGAGATATACAATGTGATCATGCAGATTAAGGCATTAATATGTGCTTTATAAATTCTAAAAAAACAGCCAATTTACAAGCTAACAGGCAACTTGTTAAAAATGTGAATTGGTCCCCATCTTAATATTTTAAACGTGTACATTAAAGTAACACTTTTACAATACTTTTTACTTTTACATTATAGTAAGAGGAAAAGATCTCCTGCATGGATGAGTTAAAGCAATTCATTATTTGGTCGCTTCTGAGTTAAAGATGAATAAAATAGGCATGAAAATGACTTTCTTACCTGTAGCTTTTCGATGTATATCTCAATTTGCTGGATCTGATTTTTCACAGCTTTTAGGTTTCTTGCTTTCTCGTTTTTCTTCATGTAGTTAAATTTCAGATTGTTGAATTTCTTTTTGAGATCTTTAAAGGATTCTCTCAGCTACAATGAAGCATTTACAAAAATGTGTAATTAGTCAAAGAAAAATAGAGGAAAACAGAGTAGTTAAAGTAATTTTTAAAGTTATGCTTGAAGTAGTTTCAAGTTTATAATGTGTAAATGAGGTTTTAAACTGAGGTCTTAAATTTCTCTTTTTTTCGGGAAAAGATTTTAAATAAAACACAACATTTCTTCCGTTATGGTCATTATGTTTTAGGTTTGACGGATGAGGTCACAACAATGACTGAGTATGAAAAGAGATAAAGATTCTTCAAAACTATTTAAGTGTTTTAAAAACACACACACAAACTGATGAGTTCATGATAATGAGCAAATCACCAGTACTTTAAAACATCTTAAAAACCTCACAAATAAGTAATGCCCTTTTAAATGATGGTCTGTATTACAAACATCTCATAGATGTGCATGAATGTGAAAAGACTCTAATGAGGACAGAGGGGTTCGGCTGAGTCCGGTGGGATTATTTTAGAAGGATTGGTGATTGGACCAGTGGATGATTTATATGCAGATCCATTTCTGTCCAGCCTGCTGGGCTTTTGCAATGGTGTCAGGTCTCCTAATGACAGGCTCAAGTGTCGCCCCAATGACAGCTGCAGCCCAGCAAATAACTGTCTTACTGAATTTTTCCAACAGAGGGCTGTAGAGGGGGTTTCTGCTGCGGACCCAGTGGGACATCAAGAGACCAAACATATGACTAGTGTTGCCTGATCTTGCTAGAAAAAAAAAAAAAAAGAGTCTGGTGTGACCAAGCAAACCCAAAGTAAAGGACTTGTGTATGGACTTCAATATTATAGCTGTATAGCATTTGGCTTACGTACAGTACATACATTGTTATGCCAGAGGAGGCATAACAATGAGTTACCCCAGCTGAGTCCTCAAAGTTTTTTTCCCCTCAGTTTATTTTACTGTGGAGATCAGATGTTACTGTATTCTAAAATAAGCCCCGAAACTTTAACTGCTCATGTTTCAAGCTACTTTATACAAAACAAGCTTAAGTCACTTATAATAAGCAGATATGACTTTCACAAGGCTTAATAGTAACTGTGATCATCCAAACAACTCTCTCAAATTGTGCTTGGTTAACATTTATGGTGGTCTTACTGCAGCTGTGGCCTTGTGACACAGGACGCGTTGTACTGCATACTTAACTGGAAATGCTAAGTTATGTTACGTTAACTACATTTGACATCATTGTTGAATAGAGCCAAAAGCTGCTTAAACCTGTCCCCAGGATTTGTTTTGTAGTTTACTTTTTAAAATCAACTTATTTTAAAACACAAACCAGCCAAACCGGCTACATTGCCACCTATAGCCATGCCATATATATATATATATATATATATATATATATAGCCATCTGTATAGTTCTATACAGCAGCATATAAAGATTTTTTGGACTGGTAGACAGCAGCAGTGAATCTGAGAGTCAGTGGTGAGGGAAACAGTCACTCCTGCAGATGAGCAGCAGCAACTGTGTAAGCTCAAATGTCAGACTGTTTACTCATGCATATTCATGACTGGGCGGAGCTTCAAATGGCATGATTGGCAACATATTGTGACTCACATGAACATTAATTTAGAAATTATGTTGAGTCATGAAATATATAATTTAACTGTAAACTGTGTTTCTATCAAAGATACACTCTGAAAAACAATGTTCTTAAAATAACAAGATACAATTTTTTATAAGCTGATGATAAATATATCCTAAATACAGCTTTTAAATACAGCAAAAGCAGTTTTTTAAATTCACTTATCCTTTCCACATGCTACAGACACGTAATTCAACAGAGAATTGCCAATGTTATATAAACGCACCAATTACAACTTAAGCAACTTGACATGTTGCTATTTGGATAAAGTTAATAACAAAATTTGCATATAAACCAGAGACTGGCTTGTGCCAGACAGTGTGCCGAGTTAAAGTACAGCTACTTTTAGACATTTTCTTTCCTCACTCTATTTAAAGTCACAGCAGTCATGCATTAAAATAGCGTGGCATCTCATGACATATGTGACTTAGATGTCTGTTTAAGACGCTTTAGATTCTCCATGTACAGGAGAAATAAGTAGAAACTGAGGTTATAAAACACCACTTTACTTACAGAACAGCATAAGATGCATGTGTTTAATGCGCATTTACTGTATACTGTATATTTATATATATATTTTTTAAAAGATCACGTGACCACATTGTTTTGATCTATTCGGTTATTGTGATTGCTAGTTTATGTCTTATGCTTTTACTCTTACACAGTAAACAAAATTTACAAGGTGCTACAGTCGCTTCCCGCTGATCAAAATAAATTTCATCATGGATTAGTTCTGTATGGATTATTGTCCACTAGAGGGAGACGGAGCCCATCATTGCTGTGCAATCGTAATAAAGTCCTGGAAGCGTTTGTGTTGAGAAGTTTGGCTGGTAGTTTTGCATGATGCTGCCTCAGGCAGAAGTTTAAATATTACTTTATTTGCCGATCATATGCAATTATCTGTTAAAACCTCACTGTCTGTTGTTCCCTACTTCATAAATCAAAAGTATTAGCAAGTATAAATTTGAAAACATAAGACATTAAACTATGTATCTTCTAAAAGACTCCATGCAAGGGAACCTATCTGATGTTCTGTGCTGTAGGAGGCCTGCAGTGAATGCCTGGGGACTGGAGTTTGTGGAGTGAGGTGGTGGGCAGTTATTGTGTGATATGGGTGGAATCCTTCGTCTTATCAGCAGTGATAAGGGCAAATGGCAGAAACCCTCACCACAGAGACAAACCTTGTCAACAGACTAAATTTAACATGGACAGTCAAGCTATAAATAATTCAGTGAGAGAAACAATGAGAGTGGAACACAAAAGCCAAGCACATGTGTTGCTGAGCCCTGGATCTGTGGGCAGGGAAATGAGTTAAGAGTCTTTCAATCAACAACAGACATCAGAGACAACAGTGTTCACAGCTAACAGAGAACATTTTCAGAACATTGGCTAACATTCTCTAAAAGCTCTATCAAAGTTATGAGAAAACTTTCTTGCAGTACCATTAGAACTTTTTAACTTTTTTGCTACATATGTACAAAAAGCATTATTTTTAAATTGCTAGTTGAACGTTTAAAAAACGTTACATATTGTGATTACTCTGATTCTTGACGGACACACAGACAACACTCACCTCTGTGATCTCTTCCTTATAGAGGCAGCAGTGGACGTTGCTCATTAAACTCTCTTCACACTTGTTAGTCTCAGAGATCCAGTTAGTACTTCCCCTCTCCAATTTCTCCATTTTCTCATGTAGCCGCTGCACTGACAACACAAGCACACGCTTGAACCAGAAAAAGAGGAGAAGGAAAGGTCAAAGGTCATTTGTGGCACTCTCTATTTATATGTATATACAGAATAGGACAGATTAAGAACAACACTGATTGCATAGCACAAGATATAAGAAATAATACAAATCTAAAATAATGTAAAGCAACCGCCACGGTTCGCACCGACTGCTGCACAGCGCTGGTGATATCAGCACCCAGTGAGAGTGCGAGCTTGTACAGATGCTGAACATGTCTCTGTCTCTCTTGATGCCGGATCAATTGAGTTCTGGCCTGGCTGGAGTCATTAAACACAGTCACTGGTTCTGCCTTTAATACGTTATCCAGCTAGAGGAAAAAAGAAGTAAAAACAGTAACAGGAATCAATCATCATTTTTGATGATCACTGTTTCTTTGTTTTTTTGTATCTTTCTTTGTTTCTCTGAATGTTTTTGACTTGTGTATCTCAGTCTCTGATACCCAGATAAGTTCTACACAAGCTTCTAATTTTGAAATCCATTACAAAACTTTATTACTATATTAAAGTTTTCAGGAGGAAATGAAAATGCACCTCTTGATAAAGCTGATGGAATTTGACCGCCATGCTGAGAATGGTTTCATACTCTCTCATCTTATCTCTGACCCGCTGATGTACCTGCAGAAGCTCTGATACCCTCTCGTTCTTCTCTTTGACTGGTATTCCCTTCAATGCAAGCAGCTCGGAGGTCTTAACCAGGAATTCCACCTCTGCATTTAGTTGCTATAAGGTTTTCAAAAGTGAGATTAGAAATAGCTAAAATCATAAAAGATTAACACTAAAACAAAATATCTAACCAGGAACTCTGGCTTTGCAGAGCTGAAGTTCTCCTGTAGCTTAGACACAATTTGGGGATCACCTCCCAGATCAACTTTTGATGCTGGAGCAAGTATCTCCTCCATAGCTCTCAGGTCAAGGAGAACCTGCAAAAAATTAACAAAAAGCTGAGGGTATCTGACAATGGTTGACTCTAAATTTTGTTGGGAAAATCACATCACAGTTTATTCAGATGTTTTAATCTTATTCAGACGTAATTTAATCTAACTATACCCAGAAGATGCAATTCAAATTGATTTCATGTTGTCTGTAATGTTTGTACTGAGTGAAATTACCTTTTTCATCTGATCCTTGAATTTCTTCCACTGCTTCTTCACAGATTTTATCTGACTATAATGAAGTTGCCAAGATGTCCACAGGTCTGCTAACTCAGATTTTTTCTTGGTCAGAGTCTCCATATATTTTTCTACAACATTTCCTGCTGCTTTGACATTTAGATTCAGGCTGCCACTAACCTACAATTAGTATGAATGGCAAAAGTATTAGGTTGTAAACTCCAAGTCAACTTCAACTCCAAGACTCTTCCTCAAGCAAAGATCATCAGTTGTTGAGCTTGCATCATAATGCCTTCCAAAGTTTCCTACCATGTTAGATGAGTTGATGAAGTTGTTGCCCAGGTCCTGCATGGTAAAAAACTTCTGCAGCAGAGTCTGCCACTTAGCATCCAACATGTCCTTCATGGATGCTCCTGCCCCTTCATTATCCTCCTCTTCTTCTGGCTTGTTCCTGTAGCACTCCTGCAACGTCTTTATCTGATCCTCAACCTGTATCATGCCACAAATATCTTTATTGGACTAACTTATTGGATAATATTTGTCTTAATCTAAACAAGGAAGTACTTCAATAAACAGCACCTCATTAGCAGAGCGCAAGAAGTCCACATAGGGTCTGAGACTTTCCATGTGTGTTGAAATGTTCCTGACCAGTGTTTTCATCTCCTCTGCCAGAAACGAGGCTTTGTTGGACAACTCGACTGTCTCTGAGCATTCCAGCCCCCGAAGCTCTTTTATAAAACCAGCTATAGCCTCTGATTCTCTCATAACATCCTGCAGGACAAACACAAAATTCAGAAACCAGATTTAAGATATTCATCCTTTAATCTTGCGCTTGTGCTAGCATCATGCCACATTAACAAACATTTCAGATTGTATAAAATGGTAACATGCTATCATTTGCTTGGATTTTTCTTCTTCATACAGTTAATTATGACCGTGAGCTCACCTGAGACTGTGAGAGGAGCTCAACATGTTTCTTAAGGGAGTCCTCCGCCTCAGTTAAAGTTGACCCAGGTTCTGTGTTAGCTGAGAGAACACTGTGGCTTCTCTTAATCCAGCTGGAAACCTGACAGATGCAGAAGAAATCATGAGTCAAATCACGTGGGTGACAAAAGCGATGCGAATACACTGACGCTGTAGTGTAGGTTATTGTGTATCAAGAGTGTCTCACTCATTTGTACTGAATAAGCAAATCGTGTTTATCAACATATAACAAATAATCTAATCACACCAGAATACAGAAAGCATCAAACTTCAAAGGTGGACAAAAAATTTCAGGTCACAATTCAGCCCAAAACCAAAAGAACAAAAATAGCACAGAAATAACACCATATAAACTTAATTTTGTATAAAGACAATAAAGCTTTAGCATCATTAGGATCTCCAGGTAAAACACCAGGTATGGGACAAAAAAAAAAAACAACACATTTTCTTTACCTTTTCTACATGCTCTTCGAATGAGGACACCACCTGCTGTCTTTTGTCTGTTAGCTTCCTGTGGGCATGGCACTCGTGGTTTAGCCGTTCCGCCCTCTCTTTGATGTATCCCAGCATCCTCTGCAGGCCGCCAACACTAACAAACACAAGTTTGTACAGCCATCTTGGCAGAGACATTCTATAGACACGATGCCTTGTAACATCTACAAATAAGCATCATTTAGTATGTTTAACAGTCAATTTCCCTCATGAGGACCATTGGCTGGCCCTTACAATGAAGGTGTGTATGACTTTTACCATCCTTGGGAGATAAGAACACACACTGTGGATGTCTGATATTGAACAGACTGTAACAATGCTTTTATCACTCCACTCAGAACCTGGATTTGAGAAATCTGCTGTGATAAGGGTTATTTTTTGACACACTGTAGAGTCTGTTTTTTGTCATCTCACCTTTGTGGGTTGAGTGTCTGTAGTAACAGCTCAGCTCTCTGCAGGGGCTCAGTAGATGCTTCTTTAATATTGCGTGAAAACTCTTTATGTTTCTTGGCTAGCTCAGGTAATGGCAGAGATTTAGTCTTTAACTCCTTAATAGCAACCTCTATGCCTCCCAGCACCTCAAATGCCTGAAATGAAAAATATGTTGCCATAAAATCCTGTGTATTTATAAACCCTGTAATTTGTAAACCACCATGACATCAAAACTCAGTCTAGCATTGTCAAAAAATAAATAAATAAAAAAAGAAAGAGTGAGAGAGAGATTACGTAGCCGGTCAGTTTTTGCCAAGTAAGATGCGTTCCTGGATCAACAGCTTTGTAGGTTCTGGACAACATTCCATTTACAAAATAAAAAAAGTCCTAAACTCTACCAATAACTCAAATCCTAGCCAATCTACTCACCCATCCCAATGGCTAACCACAAAATTAACCAATATCCTAAAATTTGATTGGTTGATAGAATGTTGTTCCAGCACCAGGATGTTGTTCTAAGAACATGTCCTACTGGGCAAAATCACTGCACCAAAGACATGCTCATATTAAACACTGTATACGTCTCCACAAGGGGGCAGTGCGTCCACCACAACTGACACCCCATTTACTAGAGTGCGTCAGAAGATATACAGCAGAGCCACTTAAAGTGTTTACAAGCAGAGATTACTGACGAGAACTACATTGAGGGCTCAGGTGGTTCAGTCAAGTCTACTGCATTACATACTTTATTAGCGCTCCTGTAAAAGGCGTTGCTGTCCTGCAGATGAGACAGGCGGCTCATCATCAGGCTGGAGAACCGCTTGTGTGTGGCTGTGAGCTTCTGTCTCTTCTCAGACAAGCGATGAAGGTCTGAGCGATCCTGCACCAAGAGCAGTTCAGCCGCCTGCTGTAGTAACTGTTCAGCCTGCACAGCCCAGTCCTGGAAGATTTGAAACAATTTGGCTGAAAAACAGGCTTCACACGTTTACTGAAGTTCAGATGAGTTGTGTTGGATGTCAAATGGTTACATAAGCTTATTAATCACACACATTGGCCTTCTGCTCAAACTGTTTGTATTGTTGAAGTAAGTCCTCGTTTTCTGATAGAGATGAACCCAGCTGAGTGTCTTCCAAGAACAAAGAACTTTCCTTGAACCATCGTGTTACCTACACAAACATCAGAGACTAGTAGTAAAAAATGTATTATTTCATACAAATTATGTCATTACAAAGTACAACTTCAAGCTAATATTTGTTAAGTGAAACTGCTGAATCATTGTCCTTTAATGGGAGCAGTAAGTGGTTTTACACAGAGCTCATATCAAGAGCAAGCATGTTCCCTCTCAGCATGCCGAGTATGTTGGCCAGTTATTTTAGTTCAACATTTTTATAAAGCCTGACGGTCATCAACGCGTCTTTGCAGAGCGACTGTGAACTTTAACCATGAGAGAGTTTATAAAATATAAAGTGCCAACACATACACAATAATGACTTACAATATACAGTAAATCTCACATCTATTAAAATAATCTATTAAATATATAATGGCAGTATTTATAGAGTTCTCTGAAGCACTTGGCGTAGAAAACATATCATTACTTCTAGGACACGTGGACTCGGATAAGAGTTTTTTGGAGAAGGGCCAGACACTTCTCTGAATTTTATCCTGTCATCACATGAATGGCTTTACCTGCTACAGTGACAATTAAGTTTTAGGTTCTGTAATGTTTCCATTAGTGACAAAATGTTAAACATAATTTTTTAAAGTTTTAGGAATGATCAAAATGTCCAGTTTTTTAGATGTTGAATTAACATTATTGTGTGGTTAGAAGAACATAGTTCGAACATTTTTAAATTCTGTAATATTTTTAAAACGTTCCACTAACTGCTTAAGAATAGCATTTTGATATTGTCTATATGTAACTAGAGAAACATTCCACATATTTTACTGAAATAACTTTTTGGATAGCTTTTGGAGAATGTTTAGAGAATGTTAGCCAACGATCCCTGTTAACTGGGACTCCCAGTTCACTATATCTCAGTTCACGTGCAAAAAGACCATTTACATAGAAATCTCAAAAGCAAAGCATAAAAAGCGGCTAGCTTAATTCTAAAGCATAGAAAATTCTTATGAAAAATATAAGCTACAATATAAATAAAGTTGCCAAAGTGACTTACTTCCCCTTCCTGTTTCTCCCATTTGTGAACGTGTTGGACGATTTCCAGTTCCTGTTGTCGTTTTCTCATGCAAAGGTCCACCTGCCTGCGTCTGTCCTGCAGAATCTCCATTAAACCTTCAACCTTTCTGAAGCTGTTCCAGGCCCTGTGAGAAGCCCCACCATACTGCAGGGCCTGTTCAGACTGGAATTCCTTCAGAAACTCCAGTAGCTCATGACTTTTATTTAATACCAGCATTGACTTCTCCAACATTCCTGGAGACAGAGTGATGTTTCTATTGTTTGTTGTTTTTGACATATAACAAAAAGCTACATTGACACATAATTTGATAGAATTATAGTATCTTGAAAGTTCGTACCTCGTCTAATACTGCTGTGTCTCTGAAGCAGTTCAGTCATGTTGTCTGAAGAAGTTCGTTTCTGCTCAACACTCACAAAATCTTTAGCTTCGTCTATTTTAATGGCAAACTGAAAATCAAAATAAGTGGTAACGCCTCACAACAAGGTTCTGTTTGTTAACATTATTTAACTACATTAGTTAACAAGTGTTAACAATGAACAACACTTCTACAGCATTAAACTTGATACATGTTAAATACAACATTTACTAAAACTTATTTTAAATCAAATATTGCATGTGTTAACATTAACTACATGTACAATGAGCTAACAAACAAATGAACAACTAGCCTTAATGAAAGAGACCTTATTGTAAAGTGTTAGCAAGTAAGTTTACCAAATTTAGTAATGTAGTGCAAATGTGTTACACGTTCAAGGTGCAAATAAATCAGGCCAAATAAATCTGACAAAGCACATAATAAAAACATGAAAAGAACAGGTTGCCAACAACAAACACACATTACAATGCAACTCATGAAGCCATGACTCTAATGAGCAGCTTCTTTGTAAACTTTGGACAAAATGATCATGAGTTATTGGATTGAATCTTAATTGCTGGCTAAATCACAAGTCGAAAACAGTTATAATCACAACTTGAATATAATCACAACTTATATAGTTACTTAGAGCTTGTTACTGCAATTACTATCAAATGACAACATATGGTTTGATTCTCTCAACATCTGCACAGAAAGTCATCGTGTTCTCTCTACATTAGCACCTCCTGCTGAATGCCAGCCACTAATTACACAGCCGATAACAGCAACCTTCATGCACATCATCACAACTGTAACTGAACAGGAAGAGCATGTTGAAATGTTACTACCAAAACAAATATTGTTCTTCAACAGACCCACAACTCGTTGAGTGTCAAAACACTGATGATAAATCAAGTTTTTTTGTCTCTCATTTCTCATTGAATTTACAATAAGTAATGTAACAGGTTTCCAGGGGAAACAGCTGTTCATCTTAAAAAACAACAACTACACAACACTGTAAGCTCAGTCAGTATCAAATAACAGCGTTTCCCAGCATTAAAGCTGTGAAAACAAAAAACATCCATTGTATTTTGTACAGTACAGGGCAATAGATTCAGATGAAAGAGCCATCAGTGACCTGCGCTGTTGTTTATAATATATATTGTTTTAAAAACCTGCTGGCGTTTGTTGATTGCTGCAACAATGGGTTTTCAAAAATGTAACACTGTATGTAAACACCAATGCTTTGACTTTTAGACATCCCAACAAGCTAGACGCAAATTCAGAAGTTTGTGTTGGAGCTTACACTCTCGTTCAGTTTTCTGATCTTAGTATACTGGATACTCTTCTATAAAACATGCAGATTAATGCAACATTATCATCTCTTATCTACTACCTCCAAAGCACACTCGAAGAAATGACAGGCCAGCATCAGCAGAGATCTCCTCTTCTCCAGGTGGGTTACCAGTGTCTTCCAAGCTTCACTGAGGGAGTCAGCCATGGCCTCATACACCAGCTCCTCTCCTGGCTTTTCCTTTGCCGTTTTATCAGCCTCCTCCAGCAAAGCCCACACACCTCCTTCATGTTTCTGACAAACGAAAGAAACATTATGATTTTTTACATTCAGTGATTGGACAACCATCATGTGTGCACACAAGTCTTTAATTAATTTGAACTGCACACAAATCTGATGGACAGATGCACGTAACTAAATAATGAAACATTCGTGAAACATGCTGTGAACTCTCCTTTTAAAAAAAGAAAGCATTCACTTGCATGGCATATATTAAATGTAGAGCCAGATATTTTCATCTGGAATAATTAATAGTTCAAAATGTCTTATTAAACTGCGCACAATATTTTTTGTAACATTTGCTATGAATTATTTCTTTTTATTTTAAGACTATAACGTAATTGGTTGTTACCCTGCAAATCTTTATTACATTCATTATGAATTGAATCACCCTTTAAACAGAGCAGATGTAAAACAATCACATTTTAAAGGCTGGCTTGAAACATTACAGAACCCTGCAGACTGATAACTGCATGGATCTTGGTGTGTCTTAAATAGACATTAAAGTTCAGGAGCTATAATGAGGCCTGCAACAGTGGCAACAAAAGTGTTCATGGAAATATCGTAAATCACGCAGCCATGTGTCTCTGAGAAGGACATTGTGCTTAAGCTCCAGTAAGACACTATAAAATACTGACATACTGATATATAAAAATACTGATATATAAAACCATCTAGTGTGTGAACATAAAGGACATTTAAATTGTACATTTAGGCATTTAGAAGATGCTTTTATTTAAAGTGACAGGGTATAATCCACATTATTAGGAATTGAACCCATGACCTTCACAAGTTAAAACTACACCTCAGCTAAAAGTTGTAAAAAACATCTCCCAAACATTAAGTAACAAAAATCTTACATTTTTCTTTTTTAAATGTTCTAGGAACATGTATAAAAATGTTTATATATCATTTATATATCATGTTCAAAAAGCATTTTACTAATGTTACAGCAAGAACTTTTTATAACTCAGAGAACCTTTAGAGAACATTAGCCAATGTTCTGAGAACTTTCCTTGTTAGCTGGACATGTCATTGCATTCAAAGACATGCTGAGATGAAAGAACAATCCTTACCTTAAGTTTGTTTAGAAGCTGCTCATGTTCCTGCAGAAGCTTTTTGGTCTCATCTTGGTTGTTTCCGATCTCCAGGAGGTTGGGTTGTGCTTCAGTCAGCTGGAGCTCCACCAGTTTCCCACACTTAAGACAAAAACATGTTAATGTATGATGGCACTTCTGCACATGAACTGTGTGTATTCATGTGATCTTCACAAACTGTAAACAACGCCAGAAAGAAGGTCTTCTCTGAAGATCTTCCACTGGACCTCGGCCAGAAAGCACTTTGATTGAAGTGCCCTAGTGAATTCTCATTAGATCTATTGCTGATCTTAATGCAGAGCTTGGCATGCAAACTGTGCTGATCCCAAAATCGTATCGCAATTTGCAAGTACTAGATGAGCAATTCTGAGATTGAATGCGATGTTAAGAGCTGCTGCAGCTGTCGCTGCATGTCTCGTTTTTTAAACAAATGCAGAAAATACAGTTGAAGGTATGCAGACTGATTACAATCTCATTATCTTCACCGTCTATTTTAAGATCATGTTTAGTGTTTATGGAGGCACGCACTGTAAAACATGGTAACCACAAATGAATCCTGGTTTTGCTACAGCAACCATAGCTTAACCATGGTATTTGTGCACCAAAAACATGGCTACTACACTTTTACTATAATAAAACTATGAAAACTACAGACAGGAACACTCTGTCTTTGTTTTACAATCACACATTTGATAATAGCAAGACTAAAAGCTAAAACAGATGAGAAGTTGCAGGGAATAATCATGAATAATTCAGGCCATCAGCAGTCTGGACTGACACAGAGCTCTGTGTATTTCTCACAGCTGCTTTTAGAGAATTCCTGGGATTGTGAAAAAATGAATGGAAAACAAAAAGGTTTTTATTGATAGCACAAGCCAAGAGTCTGTTGTTTAAGCAGAGCTGAGAGCTTGTGACATCATTGATCACACAACATTGCAACTCAGTCACCAACTCACTAAATTAAACATACAGCGGCTTCAAAAGTCTGAGAACTTTAACACTGAGATGGTTTTTCATTTAGTAATAAAGTGAATGCTTTAGAATGCTTTAAGTTCCTATAAAAAAGTTATAGTAGTAATAATATTTTTGTCAAATTGTATTGCTTATAACATGGACCGTTAAATGTGGACATTGGACCCCACTGTATAATATAAAGAATTTTAAGCTGCATCAAGTTAATTTGATGTGTAGCAGACATGATTTTTTTGTTCAGATTACAACAAATAGGTGCAACATTTAGTAAAACAGAACAGATTAAAATACCTTAAGCACTGAAACAACAATCTGAGACTCTCCAGCCTGTACAGCCACAGTGCTGATTGTTGTTGTGGAAGTTTGACCTCCAGCATCTCCTTCACTGGACATTGTGGACACTGTTCCCCGAGTCCACGTGTCCAATAATCAGAAAGGTCAGAACAAAGCTCGGGATGCACCGGGTCCTGCTGTAACCCAGATCTACCCCTCTCAACTCTCTCCAGAACTTCACAGCTGACCCAGCAGACGGCTAAACCCAAGCAGTCAAGTCTGACGGTTGTTTTTTTTAAAGGACAGCGGCTACATCCACGTTAAAGATCCACTTGCACTGCAGGAAAACTCCTTGTAACTTCTCGAAGAAGAACTTTCAGCATTTGGCTCTTACAGGCTCCACTGGCTTGAATGAACTTTATGGTGCAAACACAGCCGACTATGTTGACAGGGCAGAGTGCGGCGTGTTAAAAATAGAAATATCCACTAGGTTTATCACACTGTGCTGAGAGCCATTTGACACACCCCCTGTTTGGAAACTTGCGTGTTGCTGTCCTCCCTCCCCTCACGCAACTATCTGTACTACATTTTACAATGTTTTGTCATCAAGCACAATTAAATCAGGAATTTCAGAACATCATACCAGCATTCCTTCTGTGGCATCTTTCCACGGGGTAGATCAATACTCATGTTTAAAATGACAATATAAGAAACATTTTCTGTCCCGATTGCTGTTTCAAACTATAGCCCATCAGAAAACCACATTATGTTCCTGCCCAATAATGTAACAGCTGCTAAATGATTCAAATAACTGATTTTACAACTGCTTTTGTATTTTTTTTTCAAATGTATGATAATACTTAAGATGATAATATGTATGATAACACTGTTTTACTATTATGTTGTAAATAAAATGAAACTGTTGTTGAAGTCATAGAGGTTTAGAATCTGACTCAATAATAATGTATAATAATAGTGACTCAAAAAACAACAAATAAACCTCTTGTAAACATCACTATCAGGTTGTGTTGTACACAGACACCTTCAATAGTCAATACAACTGCAGTCTTAGATTTTTAACCAACACCTAACAACCTATTTTTGGAGTTTAGCAAGCATATGATTGTCACAGTATAAAACGTTACTACTGACAGAAGTCATTGACACAGGTCTCCAGATACCTTTTTAATGATATCTGTCAGTATAATAAAAGTTTTATGCACAGTATTCCAAAAGTTAAAAAAAAATAAATAAAAATCGCTTGCTGTGCTTTCAAAACATTTTTAAATGTATTGTTCATTTCCTTACAGGTGAAACAGTGGAAAAAATAATGGAATGCGCACTTCAATGTTTCACACCACTCACTCACTGCAAGAATAATATTGTTTTTTCCAACGAGGACCATCGTGGTTTCAGAACGTCCTGAACCTCCTGGGATCCTCATATCTGCTTGATGGAGGAAATGTTTTGAGATAAAATGGGGGAAAAAACAGGGCAGCACTGGAACAATTCATTGTGGTTCCCCAAAAGTTTAACATTTGTTTAAAATATAATTTAGGCTTTTAATCTTATTGAGCACCCTACATGAATTATTCATACTTAAGGGGAGGCCATGTTCGCTTTTCTTTGCTATGAAATATGATGGTACAAAGCAATCAGCTTAAAGCCCTGAACAATTCATAAGTTTTCTGTAAAGCTGATTTTACACTGCAAACAACTGCATTTCGTTGCTCTGTACTTGTACATGTGTAATGACAATAAAGTTGAATCTAATCTAATCTAATCAAAGCATTGTAACCCTCTGCATGTCATTTGTAATCAAGGACAGAGCCACTATTTCATCCCAAAAGATCATTGTGGGCTTCTTCTGTGGAAGAAATAATGCACTCATAGATCACTATGACTTGCAAGTAACTGCTTTTACTTAAAAAAAAAATCATTTTAAAGTTCATGTAGTGTAACTTGAAAAATGTATAATTACTATAATAATTACCATGACAGAGTTTCGTTTTAAAACTCTGTAAACTTTGTATATTTTTAGAGCATTTTATATTTGGCAGAGTGATGGCAGAAATGTATAGCCAAAAATCTGCAATGTTACAAAATGTTCTAAAGGTTTTCAGAAAGTTGCTGTTTATCCCCCACAGTTACAGACACACCATCAGATTCCCCAAACCAGTTCAGAGAGCAGCTGGAAAGACAGCTGAGATGTTTGAAAGACCTCTGAGAGCACGATGGGGAAGTGAAGGACCTAAGAAGGCCCCTAAGGCCCAAGACCCCCGTGCCATCTGTCAGGGGCCTTGATAAACTCACAAGTTTATTATTAGACAGAATTCTGGCTTCTCAACTGATTCCCAATCCAGTCCACACATCAGCACTGTAACTGTGATTTATATACTTTTATATATAAATCACACTTTCTATTTTATATTTAGATCATTATATTATTGTATATTATTATTATTGTAATATCATTTAGATATATTTAAATCAAACAAAATAAAATGAATAAAAAGCCACTTTCACACATGCTGACTTTACTGTTAAATTATCAGTAAGAAATCACGTGTGAATGATTTCCTTTTAAACAGTTACAATTAACCTGATCCCAGCAATTTACCACTAAAAGAAGCTGAAACATTAGCAGTAATTTACAGTAAGGTGCTGTGTGTGAATGCAGAACACGATTACCGTTAAACTCACAGAACGCGTAAAAGACTGTTTTGAGCCAATCAGAAAGTTCTGATCATTTGCATTTACATCTTCCAAAATGGAAAAAAAAATCAGGACACAATATTTTCCATGTTTATTGAATGGGTGCTTGAATCTTGCAGTACAGCACTGAACCTTGTGAGGCAGTCTTGTGCAACGAGAAAATAAGGTAACAGAAGACTGTAAACCGTAACAACCTGCCAAATTTACAGTGCAAGAGACAACCGTCCATCTCTCACACGATGTGTTTTTCTTTCACTTTATATTGTTGTTCATTTTATATTTTCATAAAATACACTATAGCCTTTAAAATGGCAAAACATTATACAATTTAGATGGTATGTCAGGGCAAAAGCACAAACGGAAAGTAAAATAAATATGGAATTAATATTTTGACATGCAAGCAGCGTACATATCCGACTGAGATGAAATGTAACCCCATTTCATATTTTACTGTCAAAAAGCTCTAAACAGCAATTCTACGTTGGATTATAAAGCTCTGCGTTTGTTTTGTACCTTTTCGCTTGAGCTACAATAGTTTCTGGTGAACTGTCATTTCCTGTTTCTCTGGCTAAGTGCCGTTGTCCTTCACATACCGTTTTCTGCAAATTTAGCCTGAGCCAAAAGGCCTTAAGCATGGATGTTTATATTGACAAAGGGTTTGGTACTTGTCAACAGAAAGCAAGTAAAGAAATATAAAATACATTGCTTTCTGTCAGTCAGGAAAGGCCTAAAAAATTAGAGCACCAGGTACCAATAGGGTATAGAAGCCACTTTATGTACATTCTATAGATTCTATACAGTCTATAGTAGCACCATTACAAGGTGAAGGTGCCTCACTATAGGAATAGGGAGGCAACATGTAGAGTAAAGCTTCGTAGGGAGGCGAGAGTTCAAAGTAAAATCATTGGATAAGAATTGAAATGTCCGCGCAAGCAATGCGATGCGAGCATGTTGGTGTCGTTCTTTAACTGCTCCCGGTAAATTAAGATGGTTCGATGAGTTGGAGTATAACAGTGATCACGGATGATCAGGGTCACGTCCGAAACAGCACGTGAGAATCAGGCGCAGTGCTGCCAAACCGCCCCGTTTCCTGCAAAGAGCCGTGAAGGGCAGCAGGTTCTCAACTTTCCTCGGGCCCTGGCTCCAGAGCCTCCTCATCCAATCTTTGCTCCGCCTCTTCCTGTAGGAATCGCTTTTCCTCCACTAGTTTCATCCTGTCGCGGATGCTTTCGGCTGAGGAGGCCATGTCGCCCGGGCTGCCGAAGAACTGCTCACTCCTGCAGCAGGACGATCGAAGGTGGAGGGAAATTATGACAAGAAATTTCCATTTCAATAATAAGCAACAATAGCCGATATTATAGTGATCCGATTTTTTAGGAATCTTTAAAAGTTTCTGATCTAAAAATGAGATCAGAAAATGTATATAGAGATCCAAAACTTTAATTTTTTCATTTACTTTCATCATTTCATTGTTTGAGTTCAAACGTGCGAGAAAGTGAAAACTTGAAGTAATGGATCCAGTATAGAAACACAAGGGTCGTGAGTTTTCAGCTCTTACCCATCAGGAAAAATAACCGGAACAGTGAGTCTGTCCAGCAGAGCTTTTCCCACAGTCTCCAGCTCCTCATATGCCTCCACATCCACCATCATCTCAGCGACCTCAGGACTCTCTCTCAGAATCTGAGGCAAACGACACAATGAGATTTGAGTCTTTATTTCTGTTTGTTTTTTTACCATCATATACTTCAGCATTTTGTAATGACATTTTTGGGTCAACTGGATTTTCGTTGACTGCTCTCACCTTCTCAGCAGCCGTGTGGAAGGTGGCGGCCATCTCCAGCCTGTGCTGCCTCTCATCAGCCGTGACTGTGAACTGCTTCCACACGCGGTTGAGTCGGGGCAGCGTGTCGCCTGATGAGCGCGTGGTGCAGCGCAGAGACTGACACAGCACCACTGTGGCCTGCAGCAGCTGCCTGCCGTAATCATAGGTGCTCTGAAAACACAAGAGAAAACATGTTTTGGAACACAGCCCATCTGTTAAGTAACGACACGGATGTCTATGGCCTACAAAAGGCAGCTGCCTTTTAAGGCAACATCCTAACTGCAAAATAAAATTATATATAGGTTGTAATTTTGGACACCACAAATACAGAGCTGCATGTTGCTAAGATATAATTGTTAGAATACAAAACAAAAACAACACGTGTTACATAGACATCATGTGAATATTACCATTCTGTTTTCATTATATAATTAACCATTTTTGGTTAATGTGTTCATAGCAAATTCATAGCATGACGCTGAGTTACTGTTGCTATGTTGGGATGCTCAGATAAACAAATCGATGTTAAAGGCACCATGAAAAGTTTTTACACTTATTGGGGTAAAACAAACAATAACAGCAGCTTTCTCTGCATATTAATATCAGAGACAAACGTATACAATAAAAACCATGAGCATACCTGAGCAACATCCACAAACTTCTTGTGTTTCTCCAGCAACACTTTGGTTTCCTGCGAATCATCACCCAGCCGGATGTGTGTCTTCAGGAGAGCATCCAGCAGCTCTCCCAGCCACTCCACTGCCTGAGAAGAACATCACACAGCAGTTTGAGACCCACAGGAACTACAGGAACACTTCAAAGTGTTTGACCTGAAACATTCTGACCTGTGAAGCGTCCTCCTCACACTTAAACAGCTGAACCATCTGCAACATCTTCAGTCTCCTGACATCAACCATGTCCTCACATCTACAAAACACACATCAGACATGTCACAAACTCCTCCATCCCCAAGCAGAATCCAAAATTTAAGAACTGGTTGCTGTGAGTTCTTTGAGTCTTTGAATTGAACAGGCAATGCAATACAGGAAGATTAATTGTAATGAGGATTGAGGATACAGGATGAGGAATTTACTGAATTACAATTCAAAGAAACTCAACACAGCCGAACAACAGAGGAATTTCATTAGTCCAACATATGTCTGGCATTGAAACAAATGCATAATTAATTTGGATGAATTATGCCCATTTATTTCCTGCCCATGTGGAATATTATTTTACAACTGTTTAGACATATTTCTCCAGTTCAGCTAAACAACTAACACACAGCCATCAAAACAGATTTTAATCATAAACACATTATAGTTTGAGTTTTCATTATAGAGTCATTACAGTAAAAAACTACACAGTAAAATCTACAACAAATCTGTGTACAAATTTCTCTTCAACTCAACTTCTTTAAACTTAAACCAGAATGACACTGTTAACTACTCATTCAAACTGAAACTCTGTATATAAGGGCCTGATCATGACTTTACTGGTGAGATGAAAAGCAGAAAACCTCTGTTTGCGGAGCTGCATGTCCTCCATCACGCTGTGAATGTGCTCGATGTTTTCTTTGTTCTCTACGGTCACATCCTTCCCATATGAGAAGGAGGTCTGAGTGGCCATTTGATCAAGCAGAACTTGTCCTTTTTCTCTCAGGCTCTGCAGAGCTCCCTCTGAAAAACACAGAACAGATAAAGCACAGCAACATATCTGTATATTCTGTTATGTCTGTAAAATTGTACTTATTATTTTTGGTTTAATATCTGCTATTATTCTGCTACAGAGAGTGTGGTGGTTATTTAAATGTCACTGTGGGTTGTCAAGCTGTTGTAATTTATATGAATCAGGTTTTGGTATGCAAGCGAGCAGGTCTTTCTCACCTACGCTCTTGAGCTTCTCCTCCAGATGTTTCAGAGTTTGCTGGATAGCA
>JAZGTK010002880.1:0-29568 GCA_036877625.1 Ambastaia sidthimunki | reverse complement strand
TAAAAAAAAAAAAAAAGGTTGTTTAGGAGAGTTTCACATTATGAAGTTCTAAAATCCAAAAATCAGAGACATGGAGTAAAACCTTTTATTTGTTGATATTTTTACAATATGCAGCAGCGATGATGGTGCTTTATAATATTTCCTCTTATATTTTCATCAGATGTTGAGGCTGATCAGATTGTTTTCTTGTCTCTTTCTTTATAGGTACTTAAAGTTTGAGTTTGTGGCTTGTGATAAAACACCAGACTGAAGATTCTTAGTGTGGAGTCTGATTTGCCTTTACTGTGCTCTCCTGGAACATCATGTACTGTTTACTACCCTGTGAGGTAAGAATCCCCGAACTGATGATGTGTTAGATGTTCTTGCTTTCTTTGAGTGAATTTATGTTCCGTTCGAGACCTTTGGTCTTTGTGTCTTTCCTTTGTAAATCAGGGCCTGTTGTGTTTCCCAAAAGCCTCTCTGAGCTTTGCTGGATGCTTTGTGAAATTAAACTGCACCTCTGCTTTCAGTTGCCAGAGGGTCGCATCTTTTTCAAAGGCTCACTGCGTGGCCAACTACATTAGTCTCCAGTTCTGGCTGCCGCAGTTTTTCTTTTCCTCTCTTTACCATTGGCTGTTTTTTCACTGCAACCCTGATTACCGAAGCCCAGAGATTAACCCTTAACCCTGTGCCTGAAGCGGAGACAGACCTACGCAATCAAGCGGCTTTCCTGTCTCATAATTATTGGCGCTTGATTGGTCTGTCAGAGACCAGATCCCCCCGCAGCCCGGCTCCAAATTAATGACCCACAGACACACAAGAACTGTGTTTACATAAAGATCTTCATAGTGCCACACCGACAGGGTCGCCACTGGAGACAGCAAGCTGAGATTTTCTCAGGTACTTTGGGGCTTTAACTTTGATTAGGCTTTAGTGAGTGTTTAGATGTTGCTCAGAGCTACGGTTCAATCAGGCCGTGATGAAGTGAGCTGTACGGACCTGGGATGTTTACATGAGTCTGGTGGGATTGCAGGCTGGAGGGAGGGGCTGTTCCACTCAATTGCAGCCACATGTTTGCAAAGGATGTGGAGCTGAACGGGGCCGTGTGATCTGCCAGACTTTAAGCAGGGCCCTCGCCTGTGGGCAGCTCTAAAGTTTTCCAGCGTGTTCCTCTAGCTTCTTCGTTACTGTGGTTTCTGTGCAAACACGTCGCCCCGTTGCTGTACAATCTCGCATTCATAAACCATACTCGCGCTGTCCAAAATTCTCATAAAGTTGCTCTGAGAGATCTGTTGTTGCACCGACTCGCGCAGACCACACACGTATACACACGTTACTTTGAGATGGTGCATGGAATATTTCAGCCATGGTGATGGACGTTCGCAAAGAACCTTCAAATGTGTGCAGGGCAAGATGGAAAGTGACTGTGAGTTCAAAACCAGATTGTTAAGAAAACCTGATTACATGAGATTTTAAATTATTGGGTTTCATTGATTGGTATTTGCTTAATCTGTTTATGACCTGTACCTGTTTTACAAGAACATAGTTTACGCAGTTTAGTGATTTTTATTTTCTACTCAGGGTATTAATGTCAAAGCACTCATTGCAAAATAATTTGGTTGATTTTGAAATACTTGGGCCACATAATTTATGTAATCTGGGTGTCTGTTTTGTTGACCTGTTTGTATAATAATGTAGTTGGTGACATTTGTTTGGATTGGTGTGCCCAGTCAGTGCCTGCATGTGCAAAACCTCTAACCAGTTTACTCAGTTAATCATTGATAAGCATTAGGTCATGGAGGCAGTGCAGTTAAAGGGTGGAGTATCTTGTCGTCACATTTGGATTTAAGATCAAAGCATCCAGATGTCACACTTTATGTCTTAAGTGAGGTCTTGAGAACAAAGACTTTAACTATTCTTCCTGCTGCTCTAATTAGGTAAATTCAGAGTAAAGTTGTAAACTGACAAATGTTTAGTAGTTTTACAGATTGGCCTATTTACGTTGTGGTAGAGATTCATTTGAACTTTTGCATTGTTTGATACTGTAATACATATTACTGTAATGTGTCAAACCTGGTTTTGTGCCAGTTATTAAAAGGATGGAGTTCTTTTAAACAATGAATTTGCTAGAGTGCATTCTTTTCTTTTTTTTTTTTTACTGAAAATTTGAGTGAAGGGCCCATTCTTTATTTTAAGTAGCCAGTAGGTTTAAGTCGCTACAGCCATGAGCCATGATTGGCTACTTGCTAGTTGGTGCAGTGGTTTTTGGGGGAGGAGCGTTCTCATTCTAGTAAGCATATGATTGGACAAAAATTTAAATCTATTTGGTGCAGGATGAGTCATCAGTGTTTCTGGTTAAATTTGCAGAGAGTTTATACTTTTCAAATATAAATATCTTCAAATCTAAGTTTGCTAACATTTAAAAGTATATTGGCATTTAGTTATATGCAAAGCTAATATGCAAGGACCAAAAACCACATGGACTGAAAGGTTTCTACAGATATCCAACTCAATAGGGCAGGAAGAACTCAGGCAGGAAAGCTTGCCACAGATGATAAAAACTCTTTATCATCCTTCTCTGTGCAATTTGTGAGCAGGTAATGGAAAATACACCCTTTCCTTTGTAATGTTATGCCCTGATTCCTCCTGTAGGAGAGCGGTTATAAACCCTGGAACTAGTTTGATTTCATGGGGAAAAACAACCACCTCCCTACAGTGAAAAGAAAACAGATCTCCAGGAGTCCCACAGTATGTCTCTTGCAGATAAGAAGGAAAAAACAGCATGCTTTTAAACACCTCGTGCCAGACATCTTGATTTGTAAGCTAATGCAAAAACAGTCGAACAGACATTCTGGCAGCGCAAGCTCTGCAGAGTGTGAAAATGATCTGTTTGAAACGGAGGAACCTCTTGCCGCAGCCATTAAACGCTATACCTAGAGAATTGCAGACATTGGAGACCCCTGCATGGAGTGCACTTTCATGCTTTGCTCATCTGGCCAACGTCCTTCAGCTCAAAACAATTTGCACTTAGTGTTTTTGAGGGAAAGGGGGCAGTGTCACAATCAGTCATCAGCTAGAAGACACGTGTTTCTATACACAGAGGGACTGAACACTTAGTAATATGGATTTTGGATCCAGTAGGGATTGGCAGAGTGGCTTACCCAGGTCTGAGCTGTGGTTGGTGATCTGGCAGGCAAGAATTCACGCTCGTAAAATGTCTAGATTAGGAAACTCTGCTGGCCATCCGCTGGTGGAGAACCCTACTTTCTAAATTAAAACTAATGGAGAACTTCCCTTAGACACTAGACGATACAGAATGTAATTCTAAGAGACAAAAAAAATTAAAGATATTATAAACAACTGATCCACCAATTGTTCTGTAGTTCCTTCCAAAGTCTTTTCACTATGGAAACATGGTCTGTGTTTGTCCTACATGCATTACTGAAGATATTAAAATAACAATAATAATATTGTGTAAAATGGGTTTATTTAATTTGATCAATATTTGTATGCCTCATATGCCATTATCAAGTTGTGTCATGTAATAAATCACTATTATATTTTCCATGCGCTCTAGATCAGTATTTCCCAACTCTGTTCTTAGAGACACACTAACAGTACACTTTTTGGTTATCCCCCTAATCAAACCCATCTGATTCAAGTACTTCTAGACCTGAAATGGGTGTGTCAGATATAGGAGACATCTAAATTGTGTGTTCTTGGTGTGCCTCTAGACACGTTGTATTTAGCAGTCGCCTTTACCTGGCTCATTTAACATTTTGCCAAGGTTCAGAACATTGCTATAGAATAGAATAGAATAGAATAGAATCTTATATAGAATAGAAGTCCTATTTCCAGCAGAGCCAGTCTGTGACTGTTGATCAGTTCATGGGCCTTCTGGTGTGTTGTCCAGAAATGGACCTCCCAACCATATGCCTCTGTGACGTGCAAGGCTCTCTCTGGAGAGCTAGGCTACATTTGGCTATGGAATGTGCTAGAGTGTGTGCATCTGCTCAAACAAAGCCTTATTTTCAGCTCAATGTTGTAATTACAGACTAGGATGATTCTTTTCGTCTTGTGAACCCACAGCAGCCTCTGCGCAAGTTTCCCAGGATTCGCTTTGGCTTGAAAGTCAAAACAGAGAGTGTTTACAGCAGTACATGTCAGCCACCATTAACCCAGCTAACACGAAACATTCTTAGAACATAGCCTGGCGTTCTTCTAAAAATTCTCAAGAAATGTTCTTGCAGTAATGTTAGTAGAACATTTTGTTGAGGTTATCATCTATATCATGTTCAACTATATCATCGTCTATAAGTTGTTATAGAACAATTTGAAAACATTACAGAATTTGAATATGAATTGCGTTCTTATAATTAATGCAATAACGTTAATACTGTGTTTAAAAAATTGACTGTTCCTAGAATATTTAAAAAAACATTTTTAACATTTTTGTTACTTAGTGGACGTGTTAGCTAATGCTGTAACTCTTGCTTGTAGTGAGCTTGGGACTAAAGAGAGGACTATCTGGAGATGATACATCCCAGTACAGCATATAGTCAGGTGCTTGTCTAGACATTTGGGTCGATGGGAGTAGGGTTTGGTTACTTTTTCTTTATAAAGAGAATAAGTGGAAAGTAGTAGCTGAATCTTTTGCTTGAATTACATTACAATTTATATTGTTATACTGTTTAAAAGATTTAAAATAATACAGCGGCTGTTTTTAACTAGTGGTGTATGTCAGTCACTTACATTAATACAGATAAAATTTGTCTGTTTTGTCTAGAACTTCAATAGTAAAAAGAAGAAATAGAGACTTTAACTCCACGTGGTTGATTGGTAGAGACCTCAGTGGGCTGTACACACCATCATCAGTGTGTTCTTGAACCCACGACTGCCTGCGTAGCGCTGCGTCTGGTACCGCAAAGCTACCTCCGCCCTCGTTTTCCTTCCTTTGAACTTTGTGCAGATTTGACTTAATTTCACTTTTGTGCTTGTGCCCACAGAAAGATTTGTTCTTTAACCTCCTACACTCTTTTTGGTGTAAAATCAGATCTACCCTAGATCTACACTAGATGAACACTCCTATACTAGCACATCTTTATTTCCCAGTATCCCCAGTTATATTTCCATTAGCGTGTTCTGCATCTCTTGAGGGTTGTTCAGACATTTGATAAGCCGCAGATACAAACCAAAGACGGATTGCAGATGTGTGTGCGAAAGGGACAGAAACCAAAGGCAGGAAGAGAGCTCTGGTCTCAGAGCGTGACTGAGATATTGAAGGACCTGTGACCAGCAGGAACGATAGATAGATGGGGGCAGAGAGAGAGAAAGAGAGAGAGAAAGTACAGAGAAGAAGCGCAGCAGGAGATTGGATGGGGATTTCTCTACAGGAACGTTTCAGTATTCTTATGGTAATCCAGCCTTGGATGAGCCTCAGAAGCAGCCAAGCAAACAATGAGAGTGGAGCCAGGAAGTCTGCTCTCCCTGCTGGCCGGCGTGACTCGAGAGGCAGTAGAGGCGCTGGGCTGCCTGCAAGGAGGGGCCCCCAGGAGGGGCCGGGGAAACGCATGCCAGCACACATATCCACATACCACATTCCCACTTAACACACTCCATCTCTGAGTTACAGAACCTGGTAAATCATGGTGATAAACATGCCTGCCTGCATTTGTGTGTTGTGAAAAGCAAGACTTGTTTTTCTGAAGCCTGCATGGAAATGGTGAGAGGGTTTCAGTAAAATCATTATCGTTCACACTGCTTTGTTGATGTTCCAGCGCTTGGCACTTCATTTTAAAGATCCTGCTGAGATTCTGGTTGTTTTGTATTGCCCTGTGGTTTTTGTTTCTATGTAAGGCTCTACCATTGTATGTGTTTATTTAGTAATCATGTACCTCAGTCACAACCACATTCCCTTGAGTTGTTAATCTCACCTGGCTTTCCAAAACCTGTCTGAAAGGGGATGTTTGGCGTCTTGCGGTTATCTTTGTCTTCTATTAAACAGACTTACCTGAACAAACAAAGATATTCAAAGGTCCTGTCAATGCAGCATTATCTTTGGGAAACAAGCGACACAGCTTGCTCTGTTCTTCCTCAGATTTCTGTCTCCAAAGTGACTTCCCCTTTCAAGCATCCTATGATTGACGACTGTGGGAATCCCTTCCCAGAAACCACATGACATGCCTCAGTGATTTGCTATAAGGTGTGGTTATTCTATAGGGTGGCTATAGTTTTACCTTTTGCCAGTCTCCCCGTCTTCTGATCTCTCATCCGCTAAAATGAATTATTAAGAAGCTTTTTCCCAAAAGAATGCGGAGTGAGGTCATAAATTATGCCATTTATCTAAACAGGTCTGTGGAAACTTATTTTGTTTTAATTTAATAGTGATCTATCTGCTATAGAGCTTTACTGATTGTTATTGATATTAAACATTCTTATGATATTATTAGGAATTGTAACAATTCCTAACAAACTCAAATTGGTTTTCCAAACCAAGCATATGCGTGATGGGCTTTATGTATATGAAATGTTTTGTGTTCTGGGTTGTTTTTGTTTGATTTTGTCTGGTGTTTGTCTGCGTCTTGTGTCTGTTGTGGTGACTGTATGTGGTGGGGATGATGGTCTTCACAGATGAAGTGTGAATGTTAGGGGCTTTACAAGTTACTCATAATCTTGTGGTGGACTTCCTGTCCTCAGGCCTTTAAGCTTTTCTCTCTGACTAGTGCCAACATGCTATTACAAGTCTTGAGTCTTTATCTTTATTGAGGTCTATTAACAACAAGGACTGGGTTGAATTTAAAGTATTTTTGGTGCAATCTGGCAAAATTTACACTTGGTATGAATAATCATTTTTGCAAATAAAGGCTCACCAGGCGCTTATTCAAAACACACAATTTTAAAAGTCTTCTCAAGAGTTGAGTGTTGCCTGTGAAAGTTTTATCTTTGTTTTAAAGAGGGTTAAATTAGTAAAAGGCAAATTTCTTCATTCTTTCCCCTGTAGTCGTGTGGAGAGGGGCCCAGACTGTCTTAAGGGATCCTCGGGAGCCACAAGAGCCCTGGCTTTGTTTTCCCATTACCCAGGAGTCAGGGAAGTGCGAAAAGTAGGTCGCAGGTCGGGCCTCTTTGTCCCCCATGGCCAAATGAAAAGTGACAGACACCGGCCCCCTCTCCGTGCCTGTTAATTCGGGCCCCCAGTCCCGCAGAGCCACTGGGAGCCACTAATTGCATAGAGACAAGTCGGAATTATGAGAGAGCAGACACATTATGTTATTAACGCTGGACAGAGCCCAACACCAGCCATCTGAATGGGACACTTCTTAATCGGGCATCCAGACTCAAGGACCGTCATTCCTCAGTTCTGCTGTGGTGCAAAGTACGGGGTCGGGCTCGCCATCTCGCAGCACTGAGATGGATTTGCAGAGAAATGTAAAAAAGTTTGTCTTTTCCATCAAGGCTGCTTGGTTTATTTCCACCACTAAACAAAGAAAGCAAGGCACATGTCACAGTGACTGATGTATATGATTTAATAAGTGTTTCAGTGACTGATGTATATGATTTAATAAGTGTTTCTTTCTCTTTGTTACAGGCTCTTAAAAAAGAGGAGGCTGTAAAGAGGCCTTGAAACCTTCGTCGCACACTTGCAGTCTTCATCAATCCAGTTTCCTTCGCAGCTGATTGGCCACTTCAGTCGCCTCAGAGCAACAAAACAAAAAAGCGACTAAGACGGTCAGCGCAGTTTTGCATCTCAGCCATGAAAAGCAACTCCATCTTCTTCCTTGCCATTTTGGGAGCTGGTGTCCTCCTCTCTTTGCAGGCAGAGGGTAAGCCATGTTTCTTTATTGTAAAGCATGTACAACACTTTTGGTTCCCCCTCAGTGGACCAAACAGACGCTTGGCAGTAGCAACTTGCTTGACGCAGAGTGTCTGTTTTCAATCACAAGCCCTGTAGCAAACAAAAATGTGTTTTTGTTTTGTTTAGTTTTGGGAGAGGGAAGCAAAAACTGGAGATGACTGAAAGGGTCGTCTGTTTTGTTTCATCTGGATGCACAATAGCAGTGTAACATTATTTATAATACAGAGCAGACTGAGGCGGTATGAGACTTGATTTAGCCATATTTGGATGATGGACCCAGTGTTTGCAGAAGCCTGCTGCCTGTTTTAATGGATGGTGGCCTTCAAAAACAAAGCACAAGTAATGGCCTCTCTTTTCGCTCTCATCAGGCCTAGAAAGCTGGAAATCTGTCTGTTCACATTTGCGATACATTAGCAAACAAACACTGTCTGCCAGGATATCCATCCGATTTACATTTAACTTTATTGATTTGATGCCATTCTGATCTTCTCTTTATGGGTCGGTAGTAATGGAGGGTTTGTTTCCATTTTAGGTGAATGCAGACAGGAACTGCATTTTTCTCTCAAATGACACGGCCTATCAGAATGTAATGGCCTCCATCAGAGGCCGCAGTGTGGCATTCACATAGACATTAGCAAAGCGTTTGAGAATAGCATCACTGTGCTGAGGTGTGAACAGGCCGTTGGCCTCACATTTGGCCAAGCAAAGAAACAATGCAGTGGTGATCAGTGGATAAGTTTGGATTGTGCGAGTGTGTTTGCGGGTTAAAAGGAGTGGTTGGTTGGGTCATTGAGGAAGATTGTAGATGTGTTTATTGTAAGTGAATGCTGTTTTTCCTCCAGGGTTTTTCAATAGTATGTTAATGAAGGCTATTGTAAAGGAACTTGATACAGAAGTGTTAACAACTCACAGATTACAGTTGCCACAAACTAAAAACAAACAATAGTATTTTTGTAGAAAATTAGAAGCCAAGTGAGCTGTTTTGTGAAGAAGCTGTGAGTCATGGTATAATGCAGTTTGTTGCATAATATTTTATGTGGTCAACAAGTTTTCCAGGCTATGAAACAACACTCAGCAATTTCGTACTGATCCACCCATGTTGCTTGAAAACAGTGGGTTCTTTGTTTACGTTTGACTCTCAAGTGTTTGTGATGTCACAAGGTCATACTATTTGTTTCTGTTCTTTGAAGTTTAGCCTATTTTCCAAATTGCCCATTCTGTTTGGGGAATGATATGTGATAAGTCAAACTCTGCCTATTTTTAGCAACAGGAATGCCATGGGAGAGAGCAATTTTCTGCTCTCAAGAATGCGAATTATGATTCTGTAGAGTCTGCTGAAAATAAAAAAATGCATAAAAAGATTGTACTTAACCTCAAAGTTTACATTTGTATGTCAGAGCTTATATTGTATAAAGAAACAAACAATTACATGACATTTACATCTCTGGTGTGGGACTGCATTTTAAAATCTGCATTTCCCTCTTTTGCTGTACTTTTGAATGTTGTTTATGTGCATTCACAGAAGCTGTTTTTGTGAACTGCTGTGGCACTTGCAGATTTATCTTTATGACGATTTGGAGTGGCCACTGTCTGCCTCTTAGCAAACATCTTTAAATATATTCTTTCTGCTTCTGTTTTTCTCCCCACAAAGGAACAAAAGTTAAAAATGGGTAGTGGCTGCAATTTCTTCTCACTTGTAAAGTCAACCAGAGCCTTTGAAACAACGAGTAACTGCCCTCGGTCAGTGCAGAGGTTTTTGTGAAATGCTGAGGGAGGCTAGAGTGTCTGAGAACGACATGAGCATTGAACTGTAGATGAATGTTGCTGAGCGGGTTTTCATGTTTCTTTGTGAAGGCTGATCTGAAGTCAGGTCACCGTTTGAAGCAGAACCCCTCCTGACTGCTTATGGCGGCAAGTTCTCTGATAAATGTCACGTCATTCAACACATCTAACTCCTGCTTTCCATCCATTGCTAATAAATGAACTGTGGAATTTTACCTCAAGAGAAGGTGAGGTAGAGCTTTGGCCTCATAGGAAAGGAAAACTGGCAGCAAAAGGCTCTAGTTACTTGACTGTAAGGAAACCCAAGCTGGCCAAAATATAGCAACCAAATCAGGCCATTTGTATTTACACAGTAAATTTGGAAAGGTTTTATGCTAAATAGTGGCACAGAATCTGCGAAACAGAATCCTCAACTTTGCAAAATCGCCTTTTGTATACCATGGTTAAATCTATTCCGCAGAATTATTTTATCCCAGAATCGTTGCAGTAAATGCGATAAAAGTGTGCGCTTTTTAATGCTGCAGTTTCTTTTCATTTTGCATATTTACTGGTATACTGACATTACTGAATGTCATTTAGTTAATGCTAGCATGAATAGATTATGATTTGGTTTAGGGTCTGTTTTGCCAGTGTTGCTACCGTGACTGTTTCTTTGCCCTGGTTTCCCAGCCTGCACCACGCTGGGCCAGCCGCCCAGTCCCTACTACAGGAAGCTTGTTGAGTCTATTGTTGGCGCTCTGAGTTTCCCCGACACTTTAACCGTTTCCTGTATTGCGCTGGCTGTCAGGTATCTGACTAAATACTGCTGTCCGGAAATAATCATTACTGTCTGAGCGGGAGGGCCTGTGTTGATGTGCATGACTGTGTGTATTTCCTTGTTGTTGTAGACTACAGGTTTAAAAGCATTGGAATAAAGGACTATACTAAGCTTCTGTACACGGGCATGTGTGTGACCATGTGTTGCCACACAGGGGCCTGTTAAAGGCACCCTTAACTCTCACTTTTTACAGCTTGCTGTTGGGTGCATGAGTCTAGAGGTGTCTCCGAGCCCATTAGACGTTAACTTTCATAAAGGAAGCCAACTTTATTGGCCTGTGTCAGACAGGCCGTTGTTTTCCACATGTTCTTTTTTTCCTTCCCTTCGTTCCATTTTTAACAAGCTGGTCTTCAAATGCTGGTTGATTATTACGTGTTGGGAGATTTCGGTCTGAAATGGGAGCCGCTGTCAAGAAACACGTGATAATTATAATGATGGTTATTAAATAGATGAAAGTAAATAAATAATAATGGCAGGTTTAAGTTAATGGCCACTTAAAGCTTAAGTTGTTCCTGCCAACTTGCAGCCAACCCATCTAACAAGTTTAGGTTGTAAGAATGTTCCCTAATGTTTACATAAGGTAACAAAAACGTTGTTCTATAAACATTCAAAACTTCTAGTTTTTTAGACATTATTACAATACATATTAACATTATTGCTTGTTTATAAGAGCATTCTTGAAAAGTTTAATTCTGTAATGTTTTTTAAAACAATTCTCTAACAACTTAAAACGTTTTTTGGTATGATATATAACATAAAAAAAAATTCTCCTGAGTTTGCTGCATGAACATTTTTGATAACCCTGTGAATAACGTTTTAAGAACATTCCCTGTTAGCTGGGTACAGTCTTTCCACATTGTTCAGTGTTTTTGTTGCCTAGGCCATCAGAAATTTAAAACTGGTGCAGACGTTTTGAATAACTGGGGAGTATTAATGAAATAAGTGCGCTCATAGAAGGGCAAATCTCCTACTTGTACGTCCCTCAGGGATACATGATTCACATGTTATTTTGATAGAGCTAATGGATACCCGGCAGTGTATTTTGGAATGAGAACGTCTGGAGGACTTTTGTGTTTTTATTTACCCTCTCCTACGTTTCTGCTTGAGATGCTGAAAAGCTTGACACCGAGAACTAGCGTCTTGATTACAGGTTTGCGATCCAAACGCCCTCATTGAGACTTGGCTGGTTATTGCATCATTTCCTGTTAAGTCTTACTGTAGCACTGGGAAATAACAACTACAACAGAGAACGCATGGAGACTGATCTGTTTTGTTTCATTTTGTTGTGTAGTTTTTGTGTACATTCAAAGAGTTAAAAGCTAAATGTATGAGCAACGTCTACAGAACTTTGCTGACACTTTTGGACCCGGCAGCAATCAGAAACAGCTGGCATAGCCTGTTCTTCAAGGTGTGAACTCTACACCTTTTTTAGAACGTGTGCACCCATATTCCTCACTCACCTCCTGACCAGCTTTCCATTACACCCTCAAAAATGACTCTGAGGTGCCTATTCTACCCTCAGCTTTAATAGGGTCAAACCCCAGATGTTTACCGTGGAGATCACAGTTAAAGCTTTAAACACAGCTACTGCCTCTTTTTGTGCTGCTAGCATTTCAGGCAACACAAAAAAAACGGCAAAGACACCTACTATAATTAGATATGGTGTTGCAAAGCCCTACGTGTGGTTTTCTTGGATGTGTCTGATATCTAAGTTGCTGCCTAGTAAGTGTGTGTGTGTGTATATATTTGATAATATTAAAACTGATTTTAGACTGTAACGTAACGTGGTCAATATTTAGTGTCTGCAGTGTCTTATAAGTTAATAAAAATTATTCTGTAAACGTTGGATTTGGATGTGCCTTCCTGCCTTCGTACACAGGTGCAACTCGTTTCAGGTTTGAAACACAACCACTGTATTTGGAATGAGCGTATGGAAAATGGAGGCTGATGGAGAACGGGCGCTGCTGTCTCTTTAAGAGGCTGGTGCTCGACTCTGCGCCGAGCTGCCTACAGGCTTGGAGAATGCGGTCAGCAGGACTCATTACTGCCTGAGTACTGCCAGACCTCAGACTCCACGGTGACGGCGAGCCACAATCAAGCGCACATGTGGGAGCACAGCGTCGCTCCGAAACTCTGTCTCCCAGAGCCAAGGAAAAACACGGAGAGGGGAAAGCAGAGCAAATGTATTCAGTGGCTTCATACTGTCAATGAATCACTCAGTGCCTAAAAGGGTCTTCAGAGAAGATGGCACAACAAACTGCATCTGCTCTGATTTAGAAACCCTTCTGGCTCCAAACCTGTTTTATGTGTTTCAAGCTCCGATAACATTCCTGAGCCCAGTGGTTGTTTGTGGCGCTGTTGCGGTTTTGGAAATTTAACTTGCTCTTATCTGTTCATTGTAGCTGTTAGGACGTGTAGAGCTCAACACATCAGAACAGATTACAGTACTTTTAACAGACTCTTAAAAAGCAGCCCATGTGCTCATTCCTTCAGTTTACTGGCCTCTCTGAGCTTTGTGAGGGCTCTGAGGGATACAGACCTGAGAACGTTCAGCTGTTTTTTTCTCTCTGTCTTTCTTTTCCAATGTTTATGTTACCGTTTTTTACCTACATTATCGCACTGGGCCCTGTTTGACAGCAACGGCGCCTGGACTAAACTGTGAACTTATCAGAAATGTAAGATCAAATGCTTTCTGTGTGTATTTTAGATTTTGCCATAATGGGGGGCAGCGGTGGGACGCCCTCACGGCTTCAAACCTCGACTATAAAAAACGAAGCCTGACGCATAAACAGAAGATTTATATCACAGGAGCCAAGAAAGAAAGTGCAATAGAGAGAAAAAGTGTGTGGGTTTACTAAACCATATATTGGGGACAAATTTGTCAGCAAACATGATAAATCTGACTAGCTGTGTATAAAGAGTTTTGTATAAAGATTTATACACAAAGATGTCCCCATTTAAGTAGATTAGTAAGTGTGTGTGTGTGTGTGTGTGAGAGAGAGAGAGAGCGAGCGAGCGAGAGAGCAATAAAGACACATTAGAGTGCAATGCTGTTCAGGAAACAATAGACTTGAATGTTTTTGATGAGTCTCCAGAGCTCGTGCCGCCCGACCCAGTGTTCAACCTCAGATTTACACACTGTAATCCCATCTCTTGTGTTTCTAATCTGGTCTTTCACTTTCCCTCCTAATCCCACTTCTCACCATTTCACCTCCGGGCCATTGAGCAGAATGTTTTCACGACAGGTTCTTGTGTAAGCTGCGTTTCACAAATTGACTCGGTGTTGAGTAACACCTTATTGTGTTTGTCACATGTTCCGGCTTTTATCTCAATATAACCGATTATAACAGCTGCTTTGTTAGACGCTTTTTTGCCCTTGATGTCTCCACTCAGATCTTTTATTGCAGATAACGTCTAACACGGAACGTTCTCAGATCATTGTCTGACGTTCTTTCAAAGTTATCAAAAAGTTCTTGCAGTAATGTTAGTAAAACTTTTTTAAACTTATATATCATAATTGTCTACATTATTCTTAAGTTGTTAGTGGAACGTTTTAAAAATGTTACTGAATTGAAAAAGTTTGAATAGTGAATATTTTTATAACCAAACTGTAGAGTACCGTAGAACTTTCAACATAATGCTTTTAACGTTTTTGTTACTGTATGTAAATGTTTTAAACGTTTCGCCTTGGACAAAGCGTCTGCTAAATGCCTAAATGTATATGTAGATCACTTAACTGGTCTTTAAATAGAGAAAGTGAATTGAAATGTATAGAAATATGGTTGTCATTTGATTGGCAAAGCTGTGATTGGTTGATTGATTTGTGACATGCTCAGTGTATTGTGCAGACGGACATAGAGACCACAGAAGAATTCTTTCCTTATGACGTTCATATGCCAGTACCTTGGTTTTCCACTGGCTGATAACAGCTCTCACAGTTTAAAGCTTCTTGGCTCCTGGCTGCTGGATAATAAAGTTTATCAGTATATCAGTTTAGTGGTCTCCACCCCAGCTGATATGGCTGGAGGTGTTACTGCACTGTAATTTTAATCAGGTAGGACCTACCTACTGTAGGTATGAACTCTACCACACTACACACTGGATTTGTATCACCTGCCCATCTAGTGTGGGAACTGAGGAACTCAGTTCTGTGGGACACTTGAGATTGAGAGTCTGAAAATGGGGCCCCTCGTCTCGCCTCCATCTGATGTTTATGTTAAATGTCACAGAGATGTAGGGCAGACCTAAAGGAACCTCAGACACGGCCAGATCTCAGGCACGGCTCTCGAAATGAGATCCAAGGTGTGGAATGTGGTGTTTCGCTAAACAGCAGCAGTCCTGTTTCAGTGCGGGTTTATTTTGACGGAGTTTATTCCTCCAGTAGGCCTGTCTGAACCTGCAGGACGAGCAGAGGGCTTTAGAAGGAAGTACCCGTAGCAATGCTAAACACATGAGTCTTTGTGCCTGAGGCTGTATGCACCCTGTCTGTCTGCGACAAACACTCACGCACTCAGACGGATCAGGTTACAGTATTGAGAAATCTCCATGTCTCTCTCTTTTCTTTCTCTTACACTCCACGTCCCAGTTTCAATTCATGTCTCCTTTTTTAACTGCAGTGAACGGTTTTTCTCATGCTGTGTTGACTCCCACCTATTTGTCTAAGATCTTTAGATTCCCTCCAGTATAAGTGAGCACAGACTGAGGAAAATAAAAGAGATCTGTGTCCATTTGACTGTAATTTTGTGTTCCTATTTTAACACAAAGGTGATTTCTCAAGGTTATAATGCCATTTATTATGTAAATCAGTTGTTTGTAGTCTGATTCCCCAACGTGTGAACAGTGTGGCTCTATTACAACATTTTATTATTTGTGGCAGGATCTGATTGTCCTTTTGTTTTTATTTTAAATATTTGTGCAGTACATTAATGCACTTGGCTGCTTTTATTGACTTGCAATGCATTCAAGCTACATATTTTATCAGTGTTTGTTGACTGGATTCCATGACTTTCAAGCGGCCAATGCGATCGCTACCTATTTAGCTACAGGAACATTTAGCATTTTTAAACTGGCGCCATGTTTGAAAATGCAATAGATTATAAAGAAAATGGCTGTTTAGAATCATGCTTAGCAATGCTAGATTCTCCACTATAAAGTCCTTATTACTCATTTTCTAGATAGAATGGATGATATCATTGCTTGCTTAAATGTTCAAACACTATGAGGAAATTGTGACATGGTTTATTGATCTGACTTCCAACCTTGTAGGCGGGCAGAACCCAGACTACATGCTCCATGGAACTGGGGTCAAGCCCGGATCGGATCCAAAGAAATCCCAATCACCTGACGGATCCACCGTGGCTCCGGAAGACGCGGCTCGTTTCCTCAGCTGCTACTGCTCGGGCCATTGTCCTGAAGATGCAACCAACAACACTTGCGAGTGAGTGAACGCATGCTGGCACACAACCACAACCTCAGCTTCCTGTAACGCTGCGACCGTGACTAAATGTTTTTTGTGTGTCCACGCAGGACGAACGGTCAGTGTTTTGCCATCATAGAGGAAGACGAGCACGGCGAGGCCGTCCTCACCTCAGGCTGCATGAAATACGAGGGCTCCCACTTCCAGTGCAAGGTAATACATGGACAGAAGAGTCAGAAAACTCGGTGGTCTCAGTCAGTCATGATTAACTGCAGCCTGTGGTTATTGTTCTCCAGGACTCTCCTAACGCACAGACCAGACGGACCATTGAATGCTGTTCCACAGATTTCTGCAACAGAGATCTTCAGCCCACACTCCCACCTCGATTTATAGATGGTAAGCGGCACATCTGTTCAACACAAACGGATAGATGGATGGATGGATGGACAGAATATTGCAGATGTACTTATTACAGTGGTTTGCTAGTGGGTGCAAGAACTAAATAAATTTTAACACTTTAAAAAGTTACGTATAGTCATGTTTTAAGTCATTGCAGGTAGCAGGGAAACTGCTATCAGAAACTGTAGTGAAGCTTTCTTTTCCCAGAAAGATTGCGAAACATTATTGGCTATGTTTGTCATATATTTTCATATGTTTAATATATTAAATATTATAATATGTTATATTATAATAATTGATTTTTATTAAATGATGGATGGATGGATGGATGGTTGATGGATGGATGAATGGATAGATGTGTGTGTGTGTGTGTGTTTGTGTGTGTGTGTGTGTGTTTGTGTGTGTTTGTGTGTGTGTGTGTGTGTTTGTGTGTGTGTGTGTGTGTGTGTGTGTGTGTTAAACATAATTTAAGTGGTTTTCTGATTGTCTGTTCTTCAGATCCTCCTCTGTGGAATGCTCATTTGCTGGCTTTCCTGGTCTCAGTGACTGTGTGCTGCTTTACTCTAATCACCATAACTGTGGTCTGTTACTACAGGTGAGACTCTATTAACTAATGACATGTTTTCAAGTTACAAAGAATTAAGGTTCACATAAAACTGTTTATTATTAACCAGCACACTGATATAGGCACATCTACATTAGAGTTTTGTGGTTGACCCTAATGTATTAATATATTGATGTTAGTAATAAGTGACAGAGGCCTCGTAAAACCTCGTGAAGGTGATGCAGTGCTTTGTGTGGCCGTTTGCTCAGGTATAAGCTGCAGGCAGGACGCCGGCGCTACCAGAGAGACCTGAGGCAGGACGAGGCCTTCATCCCTGCAGGAGAATCTCTCAAGGACCTTATCAGTCAGTCCAGCACTGGATCCGGTTCAGGGCTCCCCCTGCTGGTGAGTAATTGTTTCTCAACATGCTTGAAGTTAAAGTAAACATTAAAATTAACTTCTTGTTCTTAATGGGTGGCATTCTTTCAATAATACTTAAATCAAAATGTAGTAACTTTCTCTTGATCTGAAACTGTTTTACACAGATGTCGTTATAAGCCACACACGCTACTGAATAATATGTACTCTAATAACTCATACAAACAATGCATTTAGTCTGGCTCCATTTTGTTACGTAGCCCTATAGCAATCAATTCTGAATGGATAAATGAGGTCACTTCCTCCTTTCATATCCTGTTTCGCTCAGACGTACATCACCTAGCCGAAGTGAAATGGGTTCAAAATGACCATTTACACTGACACTTGTGGGACAGTTATATTGACCAACAATCACAATTTGTGCAGTCTTTATAAAATAAATAATTTTACATCACAAATAACAGGGGAGCATCATGGAAATTTATTGGTCCTAAGGTGTAACTATGGAGTAGTGATACAAGGTTTTCCAATTGTTTGACTTTACAGGTCCAGCGCACCATTGCTAAACAGATTCAGATGGTGCGGCAGATCGGAAAGGGCCGGTATGGAGAAGTTTGGCTCGGACGCTGGAGGGGAGAAAAAGTGGCAGTGAAAGTGTTTTTTACCCGCGAGGAGGCCAGTTGGTTCAGAGAGACTGAGATTTACCAAACCGTGCTCATGAGACATGAGAACGTACTGGGTAGGTTCTACGGGACCCTTTGATGAATAAAAAGATGAAGCCGGAACCCCCAGTTACATGTTGTATGAAATTTAGAAAGACTTAAGTATGATGTTGGCTTTACTACCATATTAATGTATTTGCAAACTGTCATCCTGTATATAATACAGGATTAATGCATTTACAGAGTCATATATTTGTACCTTATACAATTAAATACGGGAAGGACTTACTGGAGATAAAACTATCATTTGCAGACCTGCTCCAATACCACTTCTTAAAGACTTCTCACAAATTAATTCCTCCTGATCTTCTCCAGGCTTCATCGCTGCAGATATCAAGGGAACAGGAACCTTCACTCAGCTGTTCCTCATCACAGACTACCATGAGAACGGCTCTCTCTACGACTACCTGAAGTACACCACCCTGGACACGCAGGCTCTGCTGAAACTGGCCTACTCTGCAGCCTGCGGCCTGTGCCACCTGCACACGGAGATCTACGGCACTCAGGGGAAACCTGCCATCGCTCACAGAGACCTGAAGAGCAAGAACATCCTCATAAAGAAGAACGGCACCTGCTGCATCGCTGATTTGGGCCTGGCAGTGAAGTACAACAGGTGAAAGCTTTTACACTAAAACACACACAGGCTTTGTCATCCGGGAGCTGGATTGATACAGCAATGCAAAGGTTATGGGTTTGAATCCAGAAAAACACACCTGTACTGATTAAGTGTAATACAAAAGCATCTGTCAAATGCTAAATGTAATGTTTGGGTAACGTTATGAAGTGGAATGTTATCTGTTACTGGAATAAGTTCACTTACTTGCTAGTATTTAAGTCATACACCAACCAGTGAGTAAGTCACTCAGGTTAACTGTTAATCTAGATATTTTTGTTTTATCTTTAATGGATGGTCTCTATAGCCATTAAAACACTGCTTGTGGTATAAATTTACTGCCTTCAACATTATATTTCAAGTCATCTGCTGTGATTATATGATTACACCATTGCTCGCAATAGATCGACAACATATTTGTGTTTTCTCTAGTGACACCAATGAGGTGGACATTCCTCTGAGCACAAGGATGGGTACACGCCGATACATGGCACCAGAGGTCCTGGATGAGACCCTGAAGAAGAACCAGTTCCAAGCGTACCTCATGGCTGATATTTACAGCTACGGTCTCATCGTTTGGGAGATGGCCCGCCGATGTGTGACGGGTGGTACGTGGTTCTCATTTCAGAGAAGGTCTGTTTCTGTCCCTCACAAATGTAAGATGTTTGATGGTGTTTGTTTTTATGTGCAGGCATTGTTGAGGAGTATCAGGTGCCGTACTGGGACATGGTACCTTCAGAACCGTCCTATGAGGACATGAGGGAGGTGGTGTGTGTGAAAGGCATGCGACCGGTGGTGTCCAATCGCTGGAACAGTGACGAGGTAAGATTCAGGCATTACACTTGCTGGCTGTTTTAAACAACCTTATGAGATGGCTCAGCAAAAGCAGTTTTCTTTAATGTGTTGAAGTATTATCATATTAAAGAGCCAATGGTGTTTTGATGGCATCAGCTGTGAACCATGATTTTAGCATGCTAGTCAGTTGCAGGTAGATTTGCGGAAAGAAACATCTCATCCTAAAAACAGTTATATTGGACATTTCTGCAGACGTGGTTGATCAGTACTTTTAGTTTGTTTTCGTAGAAGAGAAAGTTTGTGATTTTAAATGCGGTTGTCTGGTAATTTTTTGACCAACTTTCAGAAGTACACTAGTATATAGATTAGCATATAGCATAAAGACCTCAATTCACTGCATCTTTAAATATTGACTGCTTTGTATCAGTGGTTTTAATAGTAGATAATGTAGTTTAAAATGTCTTTATAACATCAATCTCTTTTCTCCATTTCCACAGTGTTTACGGGCCATGTTGAAACTCATGTCCGAGTGCTGGGCCCACAACCCCGCCTCTCGCCTCACAGCTCTTCGAGTCAAGAAAACACTCGCCAAAATGGTTGAATCACAGGACATCAAAATATGATCAGTGCTCCCTCCAACGTCAGTTCCTAAACAGACCAGCGGGGGCGCTACCGAGCAGAACATTTACCTCCCTGTCTGACTGTGAGTCCTCACCCTGTTGCAATTGCGCTTTTAGTATCCTGTAGCACCCTCTGCTGGACAGTACGTGCCACAACGCATCCACAAGGAAGTAAGGAGGGAATTCCGTCACCTGTCCTGCTTTCCGCCTTCAAACTACAGGAATCGGTACCCACATGGTCCCTGCTTCCACCAGTTTCCTTCTCTACTTGAGGCATTCTTTATTGTGTTGGGAGAGAAATGACAAAACATGGTGCTTTCTGTGAAAGCCATCTAATATGATATACGTCTGTATGTAGCGTTTGAGAACATTGGAACGTTTCGGGAGCGTTTGGGAGAGGACTGATCATCTTTGACAGAGAGATGGACATGTTTGGGATGATGTTCTGACTTTTGATCAACTCTGGTTTAGGCTAACTAGCCGTACAAAACAGCGGTTCTGCATTTAAACCATGTACGGCCGACAGAACTTTGTGAGAATGCATCCTATTTAAAATGTCCCGTTCCCCATATAATCATATATGTGTATTAAAATGTCCCATTACCTACATTAATGTAATTGTTATCCTTTTTCAAGAATTATTCCGTCAACCGCTTTCCTCCAGAATCTGTCCATTACATGTTCGAATCCATGACTGGGTGCTAGCAATACGGTCTATCTATTGGAAACCTTTCTGTTGTGCAAAGCCTGGACCAGATATACATCCATTGCTCTGGAACAGGAAGTTCTGCCCCAGTGCAGTGACAGGAGTCCAGTTCTGGCCTGAAGCAGTGAAAAACCACCAGTCAAATACTGCAGACACTGCAGCCATAAGAGTACGGTGACCAATCTTTCTGATTGGCTGGTCTGAATTATTGCAGTTGTGCTGGTCCAGCAGGAAGCCCACAGATCTCATACGCCACATAAACATTTGTTTTATTTTATGCAGATCAACCTCAGTAAGTCATAATCGTCAGATTGAATTAGTTTTTATTTTGCCTCATGTAAACGGTTTTGCCTTACAATTTGAGGTTGTGACCTCTTGGGAATCATGTGACTTATGACTCTGGTTTAGAATCTCATAAATGTTTAATGTATTAGATAAATGCAGCGCATGTGATATTTATTCATGTCATATAGTATGAATTATTGTGTTAAGAAACCTTTACTTGCAGGACTAATAACTCAACGTATTCTGCAGAGCAGCTCAACCTAGTAACAGTGTATTTATGACTTTGTTGAGATGAATTTTTAGTTATTGACTTTTTATCAAAGAGCGGGTGTGAATTATTATTTGTCATGGCTGCCTTTGGTTCCTTAAATGCGTACAGCTAGACCCTGTGGAAGGACGGGGCAGGCAACTTCATATTTCATTTACTATGAAATAGAATACATAAAAATAATGTTTATTATGACTTACAGGAGTTTGGGAATGCATTTTTATGGAAAAGCGTTGTCAGAACAAATTTGCATGGCGATGCATTAATTGCACTTGGCCTTTGTGAGAAATGCAGTTTTAACTAGGTCAAATGTCCATCTCAGGCATTATAGACCAGGTTGTAACTAGTAAACAAGTCGGTAACAAGTCAGCAGTCTGGGAAATCTAAATCATAAACTTGTGTTTTTCCTCGGTGCGTTGAAGATCTCTTCATTCCCATTGCATGTGCTTTTGTTTTCTCTTTGTTTGGGCTGCAGTTGTGAGTTCATGTCTACTGTCCATTAATATGAATGAATTCACATTTGATCAGTTTTAAGCTCACCTGTACACATGTTAGATCCATGTCTACACAACATTTTGTCCACACAACATTTTGTCGTAACAGTTTAATGTGTAAAAGTGACCTGAATTATATGAACTTTTATTTGAATTGTGCACAACATCTGGTTTTTGGAGAGGTGCCTTATGTTTACCAAGGAAAGCTGTTCTGTACACAGAATGTGTCCAATGTATCAATTTTTAAGTAAATTACATTATTTTAGTACACAATCCAAGTCTTTCTCTTGATTGATATGTGCCTTGAATTTGATTATTTGAATGTGCTGTAAAAGGTTACTAGATGCATGTTTTAGCATTCAAAGTATTATGACCTCACAATAGGTACCGTTTGTTTATCATTTGAGCTTCCACCTTTTAAATACCAAAGGAAAAGGTTTTATAGTGACATCTTAATAATGTTACATGAGTTATATACCGTATGTACAATGATACAAATGTCTTCCACTTAATACTAAAACTTACCTTGTTTTCAGTTTTATTTCAGTCAGTCATAAAACACAGTATTTCAACAATTATTTTGGCACCCTTAAGAAAAGGATGCATGCTTAAAAAATATGTCTGGCAGTGATATGCCAATAACAGACTGAGGTACGCACCCAGTTCTTTTCACAACATGTCCTTGCGCTCTGTAATGAAGAGCAACAGTCCAGACAGTGTGTTATCCTCAGGCAGTGCTTTTCGTAACGATCCCCGCATCAGTTCTAACGTGACCGTCTCTCCTTTTCGAAGCTCCAGCAGGATGTTTCGACTCACCAGCCCCCCCTGCTCTCGTCTGAGAGAGGCCACTGGAGAGCCACTGCGCTTCAGCACAGCCAATGAGCGGCCGCTCTCAAAGTCTAAGGTCACTAGGAAGAGATAAAGTCCTGTCTCAGGGGCATGAAATTCCCGTGATGTAGGACTGAAAGCACCACCGTGGTTTATAACAACATTTTTTGATGTTAGCTCCACATTCTGCCCTGTTCTGTGGTCCAGGCTTGTGACGAACACCACAGGGGAACGTGATAAAGAAGCGTGTTCTAAAGAGATTAATAAATGTTGTCATTATTTACATAACATCTTTATTTTCAATTAAGCACAAACTGCTTTGTCATGGTGTAATTGTACTGCTGTCCACTAAGGGGCAGTGGTGTTGCATGTACAACATAATGCAGGTATTTCAGTAGAAAATATTGTTTTTTAAAAACTGATAAAACTAAATGATGTAACTCAGTTACCTGTTTCACTATATCTTTTGCTTCGCCTACTAGAAGAGTTTTCGCTTCCTCTTTCCATCCGTTGTTTTTGTTGTCGACTTCTGTTTTTTCTCTCTTTCCTCTTGACCAGCCTCCAAACTTCCTCCAGGTTCAGGCGTCTAGCAGAGCCGGTTAGTTCTTCTGTATGACTGAACACTTTTTCAAACATTCTTAAATGATCCTCCAGGCTTTGATGAAGGGATGCTACATTTGCCTGCAGTTCCACAGCAGAGGCACCAGGGGTCTCAGTGCAGTTGCCGCACCTCTCCTCTAGCAGGGTTATTCTGTCTGCTAATTGCTCCACCTCTTTCCCCAGACTCCAGAAGTCACTGACTGAGTAATCCACATCTTCATCCTCACTGGTTGAAGGGTCCACTAACGAGACCAGGTGACTGTCTTTGTCCACCTGGTTCTTTGTGCTGGTCCAGTCTGAGTATGCCACAGGGTCATCACTATGCATCTCACCTTCCTGTGGATGTTTTTTGCGAAGAGAGGATAGGATCCTGTCATGGGTTTCGATCTTCTGCTGAATCACATGTGTTTTCTGTAAAATATTGGGTATACTAAGCTCCTTCTGCTGGCTATCTGACCACTCAATGAATTCCAAGACCTCCTCTCCTAGAAGCACCTCCAGGACCTCGGAGTGGCGTACTGCATCGCTCAGGAGGGAGGAAAAGGTGGCTGATAGGCCTTGAATTTCAGCTGACTTGGCCTCATCCTTCTCTTTTAGTCCACGGATCTCCTGCTGGTTGTTCTGAAGTAAAGCTTTTAGCTGGGATATATTGTTGTTCAGAGTCCTGCTTCTGCCTTGTTCAAAAGCTAACGATTCTTTCATATTCAGCAGGCCGTGCTGAAGATCTTCCACTTCTGTCGCCCAGCGTGCCTGATTCTTCTCAAGATCTGCGTCTTCAAGTGCATGCTGGGTCTTTTTTGCTAAATCTGTAACGTTAGCCACCTCCACTTCCAACCTCACCAGGGAATCAGCGATTGACCTGCAGTTACAGGCTTGCTCCGTAATCTGTGAATCGTTTTTTTGTAGCTGATGATAAATGTTGTCCAGGTCTAGCTCTATCTCCCTCAGCTGGCCTTCATGTGCACTTAGATTAGCCGAAAGGTCGTTAACGCTGTTTTGCAACCTGACGCGAGTTGCCTCTACCTCCAAACTTGTTTCTGCCAAGTGGACCGCTGAGCCCTGTTTGACATCTTCTAGTTTTCGGCCCAGGTCCAGTAGCTCTTCTTGCAGGCCCTGGACAGCACCAGCAGTGTTTTCTGAGGTCTTGGACAAGCTGCTGAGCTGTGCAGAGTTTTTTTGTGCCTTCTCATCCAGGCGAGTGATGGCCTCCCACACTCTCGACTCCTGTGCTGGCTGGCCTCCACTCAGTTTGACCGACTCAGCACGTTCTCTCTGCAGTGTCCCTTCTAACCTCCTCTGGCCAACTCTGACTTCCTCAACCAACATGCTTAGAGACTGAAGGTTCACCTGGAGGCATAACACCAAATGTATATTTATAAACAATCCAATAATAGTAAATACCAACTGCTCACACTTTGTGTTTTCTCATTGGTCTTATTCACTAATCATGCACATATTTGTGAGTACAAATTCTACTTTAATATTGTACCGTACTCTGAAATTCTAAACATTTCACATTGGTTCTTATTTTTTGTAAGAAAGTGTTTTATGTACAGGAAAGCTTGTGCAGAAAGCTTATATATGGAGATGGTTTAAACATGCTAATTACTAGCTTGCAGGCACATGCGTCCTCATTCACTCTGACGTTCAGTAATTCATGAGAACTTTTTCTGATAGAAGCACTTGAATGTAATGATTAGTGAATGAGACCCACTTGGTTGGTATTAATCACAGTTTTGAATTACGCCTACAGTATTATTGCAAATGACCTGTGCATCCTGGCTCTGACTGATCTGATCGTCTATCTCCTCCTTCAGTTTTGTTAGCTTGCCCTGCAGGAGTTCTTGCTGGGTGTGAAATGTCCTCTCCATCTGCTCTTTGTGTGTGTCTAGCTGTGTTTTCATCTGACTGATCTGGAGATGGCTGTACTCCAGTTTTTCCTCAATGGTTCCACTGTGAGCTCGACTTCTGCTGGATTTGTCCTTATACTGTTCCAGCCTCAGCTGTTGCAGGTCTTCAGAGAGCGCGTCCACCTCACTGGACAGATGCTGCAGTGTTCGATTGAAGCCTTCCAGCACTGGCTGAAGTTGACTCATCATAACTGACATCAACTGATGCATGGACAGTAGAATGGATGAATCGAGTAGCGGCAGAAGTTGAGGCTGAGAGGTAGGGATCTCCTCTCTGGCACCTGGAATATTGATAATATAGATAAACAGATAATCGTCTATCATGTTATAGTTTTAATATTAACATGCATTTTAAATCCTAACAAGGCAAATTTCAAATCAATGCAGAAAAAAACCTTTGTCATTTTTTGCCTTGTGCATTTGGTTTACCTGAGGTTATACACGGTTCTGCATCAGTATATTGGTTCCCTGCAGAGTCAAAAATAGCTTTAAATCTGTGCAGATAGCTTCCCTGCCAGCACAGAATCCCTAGAGAACACCGTAGCTTCTGACAGCCCCAGCCTGAGCTTTTAGAGCGCTGTCATTAGAAATAAGCTTATCTTTGCAGGTCTCCAACACATAACACTTACTAACACACTTATCTGTGCCACTGACTACGAGTACAAACGCATTATTTTGATAGATGTTCCTTTGTAGGCTGTAATTGCATTTAAACTGAATGAGCTCATTGGCTTGATATTATTTTCTAGAATGAGTTTTTTCAAATGTCAGACACCAGAAGAGGCTGAAATCTCATTTGCAATTAGAGGTCTGTGAGTCATCACAAGCTCACGGTTCGAAAACTTCTTTCTTTCTTTGCTTCTGTCGGTTTATATATCTTTAGGAATTACATCACAGTGGCGTTTGTTTATTATAAGACAGAAAGGATATCCTCAAGAGGATGGTGTTATTGTTTAGGTAGTCCTGCCTTTCACTGAAGGGTGGTAAAATTAACTGTCTCACACTATGCTAATAATGGATCAATATAAATGTTTTGCCTGTGTGTTTGGCTGTGTGTTGCTGCAGGGCATCGATTCTGGCTCTTACCAGCAGGGCTGTGATGAGGTTGAACAGGAAGTGGGGGATCTTCCCAGTCCTCTAGTTGGTCAGTCCGCATTTTATCTCCTACAGACGGAAGATCGCATAGAGTTTGTTTAGACGGACAACGTAGGAGAGAAATTAATCAAAACATTGCGAGCCTGAGGACTAATATGGAGTCCACGCTGTGCTCAGATTAGAAAGGTTATTTTAACCCTTAAAGAATGAAACTGTTTCTATATCTTTGTTTTGAGAACATCTTATCTAGAGCTATTCTAATGGCACTCAAAATAAGCCACACCACAGTAAACATAAAAAGTTAATATTAACTATTATAACAAATATTTTTCTATATATATTTAAGAGAGGCAATAATATTTGGTCTAATTGCATTAGATTTTTAAGGATCACAAAAGTATTTGTTGTTTTAATTTTAAAGCTGCAATTTGTAATTTTTGCCTCTCTACTGCCATTTCTGTTTAAAACATAAAATTGCAGATTTTTTTACATATGTTGAAGTCAAAAAGAAGCCAAATTGACATTTTCTGGGAAATCGGAACTGACAGCTCAATTTAAAATAATTATTATAAACCTACAGTTGGGAATCAGGGTAAGGTAAGGTGAGTTACTAATTACTCAATAACTAATTTTGTTTATTTGTAACCCCAAAAAGTTACAGATTACAGCTTTAAATAAATGTCATTTTGGAGGATGTGATATGAATAAGGACATTGCAGGATAAAATTTGAATGTCTAAAACAGGATGCCGGGATGTTCTCATGACCCAACCCTACAGAGGAAACAAAGGCATGGGGGAGGAAGTTAAGGCTGGTCTCTTTTAATAGTCTGGGAAAAGTTTTGATTGTTTTGCCAGCCATAAAAATATAACCCGTTAGATCTTTAGGATATGTGGGAAAAGATGGCTTTCAAGTTGTTGTTATTCCTTCTACTTGTGCTCACTGGCATAAGACACCAGCTATCCTGAATGCCAGCGGACTCTCTCTTTCCTGTTGAAGGACACTCAGTAAGCCAGAAGTTTTGCTAGTTATTTCCTCTTTTTGTTAGAAGCAAAAAAGGTCATTTTAAAGAAGCAAACATGCAGAAGGATGCAGGGTATGAAAGGTCAAGGGTGAAGTCCGCCTTACCCAAACTAAAACAACAGACTTGCCTGAGTCATTGTTGTCATTAACGTTTAACACTTTGGATTGTTGGTTTTCCAACTGGTCTTGACTGGACTTGGAGACATGTTCCTCATTCTCTAGTGGTTTGTCTGGAAAAGTTAAGTCAGAGCACTAAAAGTGGCATAATGGTCACCATTTTGTGATTTACATTTACGTTTTTGGCAGACACTTTTATCCAAAACAATTTAAAGTGCATTGAAGCTAATCATTTTATGACTATGTGATTTCCATGGGATTCAAACCCATTATGCTTTAGCAGGAACGTGTTTCAGATAAAACTGGATTTAGCAACACTTATAAGTGCCATGTTTTTCTCCTGCTAATGTATTCATGTACACTCTTAAAAATAAAGGTGCTGAAAAGGGTTCTTCACTGCGATGCCATAGAAGAACCACTCTGGTTCCTCAAAGAACTTTTCAGTCAAAGGTTTTTAAAATTCTCTAACCTTTTTTTTATAGAATGTAGAACTTTTCCCACTACAAACAACCTTTTGTGCAACCGAGAGGTTCTGTTGATGTTAAAAGCTCTTTATGGAACCTTACAGCCCAACATAGAACCTTTTAGGAACCATTAACTTTTTAGAGTGTACATTTATACATTTGGAAGATGCTGTTATGCTGTTATAGTTTGCTACATTGCTAGCACCATCTGAAACTGTAACTTAGCAACTGTAAATGAGGTTGTACCTCAAGCACAATGTGACACGTTACCTTTATCCAGGCAGTTGTGTCCTCTGTAACCTGGGCAGCACTGCCAGTGCACAGAGGAGAGAGTCGTCTGCTTCTGCTTGTACACGGGCCGTGAGGACAACCTATACCTGAAGATCACAAACATCTGCATAACCATCTCATGGAGAATGCTCAGCGTATTTGTGAAATGCATGATGGGATATGAGGCTGTGAATGAATGCACAGACTCACATGATGACCTGGCAGTCTGGAGTTCCATCAGAACAGCGATTGACTGATTTCACCGTCTGAGTCTCAGTAGCACACAGAACGGCCGTCGTGACCACGCGCTGATTCACATACGCGCACCAGTTTCTGAAGCAGGAGAAGATTGAGATGAAAAAGCTGAGATCAGAGATTACATCAGATATACGGTTATACTGCTTTCCTGTTGTTCCTATCCCATCTTGCTCAGGGACAGATAGTATCGGCTAGAAGAAGCTTTTCTGTCACCCCATTGGCACATTTTGTACCCTTCTGTTGTATCTGAGAGAATATCGTGAGCCCACATTGTGATGTTTTTACTTTCCCAGTCTCAAGCTAATCTGTTTTTCTGTGGTGTTGTATTTCATAAACAAATACGAGAATGTATACAAAATATATGCTGAAAATCTGAGACCATGATCAGGCTTAGAGAAGAGTTGCATTCTGTCATACATGTAAACACATTTGTTAGAAGTTAGGAGCCATACGGGGCAGTTGTGATACAGTATGCATTAAAACTGCTCTTGATTCTATACAGCCCTGCCAACTTCATTTGAATCTCTTGTGTCATTTATTAATGCGCGGATTATGATGTAATTCAATTTAAACCATGTACATCATTATCAGCCACAGGTTGATAATTTGGTTTAATTCATTTTCCAGTGCTCACATTTGTGATGAATGCGGACTGCGTTTGAAATGATGGGGTGTTACTTTTGCACCCTGATGGCATGTGTGTGTTTTGTAACAGCATTGTAATTGTTTTGTTTGGTGAACGTTGGTGAACGTTGTAATTGCTGATAATGCTGAAACAATGCTGCAGGAGGACAGAGGACAGTTCAGTGTGCTGCTCTCATTATGAACATTACATAAGAGCTGGAACACAAAAAGCAACTCTGTAGATAAACAGGATATTCCCTGTAATTCTGGCTTTGCTGTGTGCACAGCTTAATTCAGTATTTTCACCTTTCTTTCAGCATCTTCTGCAAAGAAAAGAGAGATTATATACAAGTGTGCTGTTCAGTTTCCTCTTTCTGCCACCTTGAACCATAATCCCCTTTTGTCCAGTAAAACATCAGCCTTTATTCTGTCTCTGATTCCGTCATAATGAATCAGGACTGGATACAAATACTGCCTTTATCATGTCTTTATCATGAATCTGCCTCCATGTACCCACATCTGAACATCTGTCATCGGTCCACCACTCTTTCATCTTTGCTTCTCTTTTATCTCCTTCGTTTTAATCCTTTTATTTTTTTTAAACACCTGAACACTTTTGATTAGCACTGTGTCTTCTGTTCTTTTGTTCAGGTCCAGACTAAAGGTTCTTTGGAAGTGCTGTAAGACAAGCACACTATAGAAATGGACAG
>JAZGTK010002879.1:2927-29572 GCA_036877625.1 Ambastaia sidthimunki | reverse complement strand
TCTGTTATGCCTGCTAGTTTGGGCAGGCAAGGCCGAGCGCCCATGCTTGAGGCTTCTGTACCCTGAAACACCAGTGGTGGCAGGGTTAACAGTTGAGCCTCCAAAGGGCCCTGAGAGGGAACGGGCGTCGCAACTACCCGCTGCCTCCCAGATGGGGCTGCCCCCTGGGGGTCCTGACTGAGGTGTTATATAGTCAGGACCGCTTTTTTGAAGCCCGCTTCAAGCTGAACCCCGCGTTACCCGTACCCTGATAGGGGGTGAACGGGACGTGACGCTCTGCCTCTGGGCCTCCCGGTGTGAGGAGCTGGTACATGGCTGGGGCTGTTCCCGCCTAACAGCCCCGGAGGACAGAGAGCGGCGAGGGAGGAACCGCTGAAACGCCTCYGTTTGTTTACAGGCCTCCTGAAACCTGTTGACGACAGTGTCTACAGCGTCGCCAAATAGGCCAGAAGGCACCAACGGGGCGTCCAAAAGGAAGACCCTGTCCTTCCTCTTGATATCAGACAGGGTCAACCAAAGGTGCCTCTCTGCGGCCACCATGGCTGCCATAGACCGCCCAATGGAACGGGCGGTCTCCTTTGTGGCACGCAAGGAGAGGTCAGCGGCCCTCCTCAGCTCCTCTACATCCTCAGATGTGAGAGCTGCGCTCTCGTCCATAACTTTGAGCAGGTCGGCCTGGCGAAAGCGGGACCAGCACCGTGGGGAACACTTGTGAGGGCTCCCCCCCCAAACAGAGCCCTCCGGGAGCGGAGCGTACGCAGTGGCATATGTTCACAGTGCACACAGCCAGCTCCCTCAAGAGCTGACTGAGTGTGCTCCACTCCCAAACAAACAACACACAGACTGTGTGTATCCCCACCCGTTATATAACGCGGGCAGGGAGGAACACACAGCCTGAAATGTTGCTCACATTCGCCCCCTTGGCACTCTTGCTCTTAGTTTTTGGCATGATTTATCTTCCATAAACATAGACAAAATCACGCAAGACAACTTCTACAAAGCTAAACAAGAGACGTAACACAGACAAATGACATGGAGCGCTTCGCTGAATGAACAAAGCTGAGGGCGTGCTCTAACGCACGTGCTTTTATAGCTTCCTGGTCGTGACGTCACCCCGCCTGTGACGTAAGCGTGACGTAAGCGCCCCGTAATTGATTGTGCGACAGGTGTTTCAGAGCGCATATAAGCTGATGGCGTTCCCATAGCGTTTTCCGACGCAGCTCGAGTTCCTGAAAGGGAACGTCTACAGTTCAAAAGCAAATAAGTAATACAAAGTTTTTTATCCTTTCTTTCTTTCTTTGCAAATGTGAAAGTTTCAGAATATTTTAAACCTTTGTCAAGAAAAGCATTATTTCATGGCTATTATCTTTATGTAAATGTTTCAAAAATAGGTACTTGTCAAAAGTCCCAATGGGAGAAGTGTTCTAAATAAAACCAGAACAACCACAATTCTTAATGGTTGTTCATGCAAGTCATGTTAAAAGTGAATTGCAAAATAATTTTGAGTTTAATTAACAATGTCTCTATTGAGTTAGTGTGAATTTTATGTTAACAAGCTATTACATTTAATTATTTCATTCATTTGAAAAAAAATTTCAGCATAAACCAGAGCAATGGAAGAAAATACATTTTTATTAATATCATTTATGAACTCCATTCACTTAAATGGATTTACAGTAATTCAATTGCTTTGAACACATGACTTCTCAGAACAGTCTAAATTTATGAAACCTGTGAATCATTATTACTCTTTTTCTGAACATGTGCCCATGGCCAAGCATTTTAATGAACTAAATGCAATTCCAGTTTAAAAGAAAACGGTTGTGAGTTGGAACAAATCGAAATGTACAGTATTTTACAAAGTAATTTAAGACACCTAACTAATATTTCATTTTATTATGATTTCATGTGTAAAACCACAGTTCATTTCTAGGTTGAAACAGACCACAAAAAGGGGAACCATTTTATATCTCTTAAATTGAAAGAAAACTACAGAAAATGAAAAACATGACAGAACATAGAACATAACACATTTCCAAAACTTCTTTTTCATACTAAAAAATTTGTTTTCCTACAAATGTTACAGTACTGCAAAATAGGCACAAATGCAATTAGAGATTAAGATGTTAATTACTATATAGGTATATAGGTTGTCTTTTACTCCATATATGCCGCAATATGTATTTGAAAGGTGCTTAATAGAAAATAAATAGTGCTTTAAAAAGTCCTTTTTTGGCAGGAATAGATTTGAATGACTCTGTTTTACTTCTCCTCAGCTGCCTGTGACAAAGACAACGATGGAGGCCCTTGGTACATTTCTATGTTTTAGCAATTATGTTAGACAGTATCTTTCTAAAACCACCATGATGCACTTTAACCAGTAAAATGAAAGTTTGATGCTCTGGAGCTTGAGAAAGTCCTCTGTCCAAGCTTTTAAGAAATTAAAATCAAAGCCACTGAAAAGTTTTTTATGTGGTTACAGTAATTAGTAGTTTTGTTTTTTTATCAAACATCAAAACCTGTAAAATTACTTGCATGCAGTTAAATAAATTTATTTTGAATCGCATAATGTCACTAAAATGTAGGTGAAATTAAACTCAGTTTACTACAGTACTGAAAATCAGTTACGATATTCTATTGTTTTTCAGATAACTGCCACAAGCACAAAACCAATAAATCTGTTGATAAAAAAAAAATGTGTCCCACATTTGTGTCCCAATACACAGTCATTGATCAGAAGTGACTATTCGCCAGATTACCACTAGAGGCCACTGTCACCAGAATTACCATCACAATCGACTAATCAAGGCACCACTTTAAGATGGGGAACACATACTCACCACTAATTAGGAATTTTGCCTCAATACTCAAAACTCCTAATTCACTGCTTGGTAATAGTACAGTAGTTGTTGTTGTATAGGTATGGGGTAGGATTAAGGGGTGTACAATATGGTCATGCTGAGAACCATTGGCCATGTTTTGTGAAATATGAGATAAAACTACCCAAAAAAAATTTTGTAGGCCTTTCCCGTTTGTAGCTATCAGTCTTAAAATTAAATTTAATACAGATACTCATGACTTTAACAGTTCACTCAAAAGCAAAAAGAATAATGTTCCTCACCCTCATGTCATCTCAGTCCCATATGAGTTTTGTTTATGAAGCGCAAAATTTACAGATTTCTGGACTGTTTGTGCCACGGTAAACGCGCACGGGCTTCTGGAGCGAAGGAGAGACAACACGTCGAATATAATCCAATCCAGTTTTTATTATAATAGAATCCACACAGGAACTAGGAAAACCAGGAAACGTAGAACACCCGTACACATAACATAACATTAAAGCGAAAACCGGACAAAGAACGCTAAACAGAAACCAACTTAAATAGGAATATGAATTAAGAACATACAGGTGAATGGGATTAAACTAAACAAGAACAGTAAGAACCAAATATGGGCAAAAACAATGGGAGAAACCAAACAGACAGATTATGGGGGGTGAAAACAGAGCTAAACCAAAACACAGTACAACAGGGGTGTGACAGTACCCCCCCCTCCCGGAAGGCGCGACCCCGCGCCGTAGAGGAACAGAAAGAAACAGATAGTTCTTGGAGGTGGCTTTGGCAGAGGTCGGACTCCCGGGAGGACGACACACACGGACCAGGGAGGAGACGACGGAGGGAGGAGCCATGGAGGAGACAGGAGGGAACCAGGAGCCACCCACAGGGACCAGGGAGGAGACGGAGGAAGGAGCCATGGAGGAGGCAGGAGGGAACCACGGCGGGATGAGCCAGGAGAACCCCACAGGGACCAGGGAGTTGACGACGGCGGGAGGAGCCATGGAGGAGACAGGAGGGACCAAGGCCACAGCCATGATGGTAGCCCACAGCGGAGTCGACGGAGGGAGGAGCCATGGAGGAGGAAGGATTGACGACTCCAGGGGACGATCCACCGGAGGCAGAGCTGGTAAAGGCAGAGCCCGAGGAGGAGACRGAGAGCCGATGAGCCGAGGTGACATCGAGGCTCCGGAGGGCCAAGGCGGAGCAGGTGTCACCGGCGACCGAGGTGGAGAAAGGGATCCGGAAGGCCGCGGTGGAGCCGATGCAACCAAGGATGGAGGAGGAGCCGGAGGAGCCTGACAGAGCTGGTGGGACGGAGCGAGGAGGAGAAGCCGGAGGAGTGGAGTCCAGAGGCGGCGGATGGTCGACGACTGACCAAGGCGGAGCCGGAGGGACGAGGAAGCCCGGTGGAGCTAGGGGACTGACGGGACCGGGCGGAGACGAGGGAGCTAGGAGGCATGGCGGAGCCGCAGGATCAGAGGGCCGAGTTGGAGTCCAGGATTCCGAGGCTGGAGGTGACGAGGAGGGATCCTCTAGCCACGACACCGCTGGCAGCTGGCAGACCTGCGGCTCAACCACTGCACCGAAGGCAGGCTGAGGGTGAGCAGAGAGGCTGTCAGCAGACAGAGGTGGAGAGACCGGTGCAGTGCAGAACACATAAGAATCCAGGAGAGGGAGGGCGGGTGGGTGGGAGAACTTGAACAGGTAAAACTAAATCAGAGTCAAAGTCAATGAGGTCCAGTGCTGGCTCACCCTCAGCGCAGGTGCAGTGGGCGGAGCCTCCCTCATCATCCGTGGTGAGCTCCGCTGCCGGCTCACGCACCTGGCCTGACGTCAGCGGCTCGGACTCCACGGCGATCCACGGCTCTGTCGCTCTCCTCCGCGCTGGCTCGTTGGTCGCTGGGGTCTCGGGCTCTCCTTCTGCGGTGGGCTCGGGGATGCTTGAGGGCTGGGCACTGGGTCCGGAGTGGGCACCCACTCGATGAAATCCCGGAGGCTCTCTCGAGGACCATTCCCGGACAGCTGTGCTCTGCTGGCCACGTTGAGACTTGTGAAGTAGAAGAAGCACAGACTATCGTCCGGGAAGTTTGTATATTCCGACAGGACCAGGAAGTCTGCGGTGTGGTCCTCGAGAGAGCGTTCCTTCTGCTTCAGCAGGAGGAGGAGATCATGAGGGTCCATGTTGGAAGGGAAAACAAAAACACTGGGAAAAAAAAAGGGAAAATAAAACGGCGTTTTTTTATTTTAAACACGTAACTTTTTTCCGGTCCGGTTTTCTGTCACAGTAAACGCGCACGGGCTTCTGGAGCGAAGGAGAGACAACACATTGAATATAATCCAATCGTGTTTTTATTATAATAGAATCCACACAGGAACTAGGAAAACCAGGAAACGTAGAACACCCGTACACATAACATAACATTAAAGCGAAAACCAGACAAAAAACGCTAAACAGAAACCAACTTAAATAGGAATATGAATTAAGAACATACAGGTGAATGGGATTAAACTAAACAAGAACAGGAAGAACCAAATATGGGCAAAAACAATGGGAGAAACCAAACAGACAGATTATGGGGGTGAAAACAGAGTACAACAGGGGTGTGACAGTTTGGTTATTCTACCAAGCTGTTAAAAGGACAAAAAAGCATAATTAAAGTAACTTGTATTACATCCATGTGCTGTTTTCTTATTTTTAATGTTTAATGCAAACCAAACCAACCTGCCACGTCACCAGAGCACCAGCCAATCCCTTCAGGCTCCCAATCACCGGAGTTCTGATCGCCATCACCTGCTGCACTTCATCAGGCTCTCTCCCCAACCAATCACAACGTTCCCTCTCACCAGAGTTCGAATCACCCACACCTGTTTCTCATCTTCCCATTCATTAACTGCCATTCATAAGCGCACACCTCAGTATCACCCGCTGTCTGGTCTCGTTGACACGTTATGGACTCCTTCTGGTGTCATATGCAAATTTCAAGATCATATTCTAACCTGTATTCCTTACCTGTGTTCCCCAGTCAAAGATCCAGTTTCTCTGAGGTGTGTGTCAGTTTATTCTCTTGGTTTCCCTGCTCTCCATTATCCTTCGCCATCATAGGAAAAATGGAAACAAAGAAATCACCGTCATTATCCAAGTTCCAGAGCTACAACCAGCCAAAGTTATCATTACTCACCTGCTCTGTTATTCCTGTCAACTCACCTGTTCTATTCCAATAAACCTGTCATTGTTATTCCTCATCTGTGTGTCGCGATTTTGTTACAATTATCTATAGTTTAAGCTTTTTTTATATTATTAGGTTTTGCTTCAGAGGACATAGACAAAATGACAAAAAAAGTTAAAAACAGTCAATTGGGTTTGGAACAACATGAAGATCAAGTTGGTCTTAACTATACTGTAACTTTTAAAGCCAGTGATTTGGACACATATCTGACACCTTAAAGACATGCAGAGCTCTGTGTTTAGTTCATGCGGTTTCCAGGTCCTCGATACAAATTTTTCAGTAATTAGACTTGCATATTCACAGCCAGCGAGAGCAGGTGGGTGGATATTCCATTATTATGCGTTAGCACTGATAACTGTGCCCTTAACGGCAGACACAGAAAGGGCTGAATGAAGCTTTGCCCTGTTTATTTGTTTCCACACATTTTAATTTCCATTGATTTGTGCTATGGGTCATAGAAGGTCGCATTGGTATTAATGTATTCATTTCCTTAGTGTATGTGGTGTTCTCTGAGCGTGAGGATTTAACTGAGTCAGAGCCAGAGTGCACCAAACCTCACCATTATTCCAAAACCACTCTTCATTTACACTGAAAATCAAAGCAGCACTGGTACTGAAATTCAAGTTCACATTAGCTTCTGAAAAGCATGGGCTGTTTACTGCTGTAGCACACTCACCCAGCACTTAGAATCATTTGAGGTACAAGCCTGTGATTTTCAAATATATATTTTGTGGACTGAAAAAAAATATGGACTTCGTAGCATGCATCAATTATATATGAAGACCCAGTGACCACAGGAATATATATTAATTCAAATTAATTTATATAGCGCTTTTTACAATGTTGCATTGCTTCAAAGCAGCTTATAATAAAAAATAAAACACAGAATACATGGTATTGTTGCAAATATTTATCATTCATTATAAGATGTATAGGTTTGTAGTTGGTTTATAAATAAAGAGTTGACTGATCTGATGAAAACTACCACACATTTGGACCATTTGAATAAATGGATGTTAGAAATCCCTGTCATTGCATGCAAAGGCTCGTACCTCAAAGGTATTGACAAACATAATGTGTCTAAAAAAAATAAAACATAAAGATTCTGATCTTTCTTGTCTTTATTGAACACACTCATTTAACATTCAAAATGGCAGTGGAAAAAGTAAGTGAACCCTTAGAATTAATAACTGGTTGACCCCCCCTTGGCAGCAATAACCTCAACCAGGCGCTTCCTGTAGCTGTGGATCAGACCTGCACATCGTTGAGGAGGAATTTTAGCCCATTCTTCCTGGCAGAACTGCTTTAGCTCTGTCATATTCTTTGGAGGTCTCATGTGTATGGCCCTCTTCAAGTCAATCCATAGCATCTCTATTGGGTTGAGGTCTGGGCTCTGACTTGGCCACTCCAGAAGGCGGATTTTGTTTTTCTGAAGCCATTCTGTTGTAGACTTGCTCCGGTGTTTTGGGTCATTGTCCTGTTGCATCACCCACCTTCTACACAGTTTCAACTGATGTATAGACACTCACACATTATCCCGAAGAATTGTCTGCTATACGGGTATGTGCCAAAAAATTAGAATATCTAGGGAAAGTCAATTTATTTCAATAATTTGTTTCAAAAAGTGAAACTTGTATGTTATATTAGTTCACTACACACAAAGTGAAATATTTCAAGCCTTTATTTGATTCAATTTTAATGATTATGGATAAAAGATTAAAAAAAAACCAAATCCAGTATTTCACAAAATTAGAATATCATGACAAAGTTCCTCATTGTAGGCTCTCTGTGTCCCAATCTAGTCAGCTAATTAATGCAAAACACCTGCAAAGGTTTCCTCAGCCTTGGAATTGTCTCAGTCTGGCTTAGTAGGCTTCAGAATCATGGGGAAGACTGCTGACTTGATGGTTGTGCAAAAGACCATCATTGACACCCTCCATAAGGAGAAAAAGTCTCAAAAGTCAATTGCAAAAGAAGCTGGAAGCTCACAGAATGCAGTATCGAAGTATATTAACAGAGTGTTAAGAGGAAGGGAAAAATGTGCCTGGAAAAGGTGCACAAGTGACAGGGATGACCGTAGCCTTTAGAGGATTGTCAAGCAAGGGCGATTTAGAAATCTGGGGGAGCTTCATAAGGAGTGGACTGAGGCTGGTGTCAGTACATCAAGAACCACCACATACAGACGTCTGCATGACATGGGCGCTACAGCTATAGAATTCCATGCGTCAAGCCACTCCTGAACCAAAAACAACGTCAGAAGCGTCTGTGCTGGGCTAAGGAGAAAAAGTACTGGTCTGTTGCCCAGTGGTTCCAAGTCCTGTTTTCAGATGAAAGCAAATTTTGCATTTCATTTGGAAATCAAGGTCCCAGAGTCTGGAAGAGAACCGGAGAGGCACAAAAGTCAAGCTGCTTAAAGTCCAGTGTGAATTTTCCACAGTCAGTGATGGTTTGGGGAGCCATGTCATCTGCTGGTGTGGGTCCATTGTCTTTTATCAAGTCCACAGTCAACGCAGCTATCTACCAGGAAATTTTAGAGCACTTCATGCTTCCCGCTGCCAACAAGCTTTTTGGAGATGATGATTTTATTTTCCAGCAGGATTTGGCACCTGCCCACAAAGCCAAAACTACCAGTACCTGGTTTAATAGCCATGGAATAACTGTACTTGGCCGGCAAACTCACCTGACTTAAACCCCATTAAAAATCTATGGGGTATTGTCAAGAGGAAGATGAGGGAACAGAGACCCCGTAACGCAGACGAGCTAAAGGCCAATATCAAAGCAACTTGGGCTACCATAACACCTCAACTGTGTCAAAGGCTGATTGCCTCCATGCCACGCCGCCTTGATGCTGTAATTAGTGCAAAAGGAGGCCCAACAAAGTACTGAGGACAAAATACAGTACATTAACACATTTTTCTGAAGGCCAACATGTTTAAGATCCTTTTTTTATTCACATAAAAAATTTTATAATATAATTTTGTGAAATACTGGATTTTTTTTTTTTGTCTTTAATCCATAATTATTAAAATTGAAACAAATAAAGGCTTGAAATATTTCACTTTGTGCGTAGTGAACTAATATAACACACAAGTCTAACTTTTTGAAACCAATTATTGAAATCAATGGACTTTTCCTCGAAATTCTAATTTTTTGGCACATACCTGTACTTGGGAATTCATCTTTCCCTCAATGATTCCAAGCTGGCCAGGCCCTGATGCAGCAAAGCAGGCCCAAATCATGATGTTTCCTCCACCATACTTTACAGTTAGGATGATGTTTTTATGATGATATGTCGTGCCCTTTCTACGCCAGATGTAGTGCTGTGTGTTTTTTCCAAATAGTTCAATCTTAGTTTCATCAGTCCACAAAACATTTTGCCAATACCGCTGTGGAGTGTCAATGTGATATTTTGCAAACCTCAGGCATGCAGCAATGTTCTTTTTAGTAAGCAGTGGCTTCCTTCGTGGTGTCCTGCCGTGGATACCCTGCTTGTTCAGTGTTTTACGTACTGTAGACTCATGAACAGTGATGTTAGCAAGTTCCAATGATGCCTTCAAATATTTGGCTGTCATTCGGGGTTGTTTCTTTACCTCATTGAGGAGTCTTCGTTGTGCTGTTGGTGTCATTTCGACTGCGCGCCCACTTCTTGGTAGAGTAGCAACAGTCCCAAAGTGTCTCCATTTGTAGAAAGTTTGAGGGGTTTTTATCAGTCAAAGTAGCTGTAGTCTTCACCTCCAAACTTATTATCTTAACGAGACTCCAGGTGTGCTAAAACCTGACTCCAATTAGTTTTTTTGAGGTCATAAACTCAAGGGTTCACATACTTTTTCCACGAGCACTATGAGGTTGTTTTGGTTGTTCCTAATAAAGACATGAAAGATCAGATTTTTTTTGTGTTATTATTTTTAGACACATTATGTTTGTCAATACACTTGACTTAGATGAAGATCAGATCACATTTTATGAAAAATTTATTCAGAAAACCATGAAATTTCAAAAGGTTCACATACTTTTTCTTGCCATTATTATATTAAAATAAATATTAACAATTTACAAAACCCAAAGCCAAGTTAAATGTCAGCAGTCTCCCAGTAAGCAAGACAAGAGAGCAACAGTGGCAAGGAACCAAAACTCCAATGATGTATAGACCTTGGACGAAGAGCTTGGGAGGAACCAGGCTTAACCTGCAATTTATAACCTTCTAGTATATAAATGAAGAGCTAATAATGCCAATTTGTAACTATATACTGAATTAAACCTGTCGGGTTTTGATTTTGTGGCAAATGTCAAGCACTGAGGAATGTTACAAACAGAGATGGTGAGAGAAACATAATGTTATTAACTACAGCTATAACATCACACTGCTGTGACTAGACATAGAACAAAAATATAGAAACTAACTGGGCTATTTATTAAATGTTTATTGATTGTGTCTGTAATTACACAAACAATGAATAACATCATTTATAGTGCAACAGCTATAGATAAAAGTTTCAGATTTGTTAATAACAAACCTACAATTCAATTCAATTTAGTTTTATTTATATAGTGCGTTTAAATGTTCAACACATAATACATAAAAGAAGAATATTAATAAAACTAATTACAAATACTATGTGTATAGTTAGTGTATTAAAAGTTGACTAAACCGATAAAAACTAAAACACATTTGTACCATTTCAATAAATGGACATATCCGTCATTATATGTAAAGGCTCGTAAATCTGTAATGTGGTCAGGTCAGCCCGCTCATGAATCTGTGTTTTGTGTTTTGTTTATTGTGATGCACATGGGTTCGGTTTTGACAGTTCACGTGCATCAGCATCCTGTTTTCTCCACCCCCCTCGTTATGCTTTATGCCCTCATTACCCGCACCTGTTCCTAATTCTTATTTTCCCTTTATACTCCCCTCCTTGTCTTTGTCAGATCGTTGATGTATGTCTCGATATCTTGATTGAGTTTTTCTAGCCTATTTTTTATATTTTTGTTAGTTGTTTTGTTATCGTCTTTGTCTTGTGTTTTTATCCCATACTCCCGTTTGTTTTTTGTTGTCTCTTTTTTGTTTTTGTTTAGATTCTGCCCTCCAGCTCCCCCCTACTTACCCTGGCTTGTGTCGGCTCTCCAGGACATCCCCCCCCTCGATCTCTCTTCGCTATGTCAGCGGCTCCTCACCATGCCACCTCCCGTCATCGCTCTCCCTTCCCCAGCGGACAGGGTGCCATTCAGTTATCGGCTCGTTGCGATCTGCGCTGCCGTATACCGGGTCTTAGTGGGCCTCATAAAATTGCTGCTGTGATCTGGGTCTCTGGTTGGCCTCATCAGCCGGTCGCGGCGGGTCGAGTTCACATTTCTGCCCTGGTCCTTTCCCTGCTGTCGCCCCCATCTGGATTTTATTGGACTATTTTTCCTGTTCCTTTTTTCAGTGACTGTGTTCTAAATAAGAATTTGGGTCTCTCTCATTTACCTGACATCGTACTTCTCTCAGTGGTCTATTTACTTAAAGCTAAGTTAAATGACAGCTCCCAGTAAGCAAGCCAACAGGGCGACAGTGGATTTTTGTGACAATATGTCAAGCACTGAGGAATGTTACAAACAAAGTGTCATGGAAACACCATCGTCAGGCCCGATCACTCCTCCCACAAGATTACAGTCACCGGATGTCTAATTCACCACACCTGGCATGGCGCAATAGGGGTGGCTCTCTGAAATGACTCAGCCAGTGACCTCTGTCTCAGTGCTGGCAGTGCTGCCAGGGGTCTGAAGTATTTGCTGCCTCCTCTCTTCATTTCTTTTGCAGCTCTGCATTCTCTTTTTTTGTGTTGTTTTATGTGTTTGTGTAAGTTGGTGGTGTTGCCACAGTAGCGAATAGGCTTTTTACAAACATTGCAGTTTGCAATGTTCTCATTTATTGTGATAAAGTAGCTCCACACCGTGCTTCTCTTTCTTTCTGTCATCTCTCATTCAAAGGAGAGCAGGTGGACGACGGCCAGGACAACTAAACACGGCAGAGCTGCCTGGTGGCGAGGAGCAGTGTGTGCATATGGGATACTAAACTAAAGTATCGATCTCTGCAGGCTAGTATTGATCCGATACCAATACCAACGTTGGTAGTGATACTATTGATATTAGGATAGATCCACCCACCCCTACAGGGCAATCAAGAACTGGTTATAAGCACACCTTCACCACAGTCACCCTGTCTGGTCTCGTTAATGAGACAAACATGCAACAGACTCGACTCCTGTGTCTACCTGTGTTTCCCGATCTTCATCATTGTCTTCCTTGTTAAGTTATTCTTCTGTTTACTCTTGCATTCTGTAAATAAACTCTGTATTTGTCTTTCATCATTGTGTGGTCCCCTTCTGTAGTGTGACACAAAGATGGCGACAGAAGCATAATGCTACTAATTGCAGCTATAACATCACACTGCTATGACAGGCAGGAAGCAAAAATATAAAATTTAACTAGACTGGAAGTAGGAATGTTAATAGGAAATTTTATAAGAAAGTCCATCATATTCCCACTGACCTCAGGGTCGTCCCATCTGGTCTCCCCACTATCAGATATAGGTACTATACTATAAATATATAGGTACCCACTATAAATAAAAACAGACATACTTAGTGTGGGGCAGGAACATCTGTTCTTATGAGAACTATATATCTGTGCTTCCAGTTTACCTAATTAATGCAGTCTAACAATCCCTTAATGGATGTGAGTGGTAAATCCATAAGACTATGTGTTAAAGAGGTGACTAAAGAGGTGGGTCTTCAATCTAGATTTAAACTGACATAGTGTATCTGCCTCCTGGACAACACTGGGTAGACTGTTCCAGAGTTTGGGTACCCAATATGAATAGGATTTTGATAAGAGAGGAGCTCACTCAGGTACTGAGGATCTAAACCATTCAGGGCCTTGTAGGTGATCAGCTGCATTTTAAAGTTTATACGATAGGCAGCCAGTGCAGTGTTGACAGAACCAGGCTAATGTGGTCATACTTGTTCTTTCTTGTAAGAACTCTGGCTGCTGCATTTTGAATTAGCTGTTGTTTTTAAATTAAACCTGCCACCTAGTAAGGTTTTGCGATAATCAGGTCTTTAATTGTATGAATGCATTAACTGTTTGGTGTTATTTAGTTAGTTATTTTGATATTCTTATGGTGTTAAAATGCAGTTTTAGAAATATTGGAAATATGCTTTAAATAACAAATTGCTATCAAAAAGGACTCACAGATTCTTAGTTGCAGTCTTTGTACTATGATATGGTCTAAATCCTGACAGGAAATTCTACCGGTTCTTTCCAGGAAAGAATATATGTAAAGACACCATCTGTGAAATGAAAAGAAAATTTGATATGGATCTGTAATTTACTGGTTGCATGGGATCAAGTAAAAAGCATTAATAATTTTATGACGCAATATTAGTAACTAAAGGAGTCCAACAAAAGCTGTATACTTTTTTAAATAGCACTTGACAACTGAAATTACATCTGGCCTTTTAATAGTTTTAAAGCCGCATTAAAATTACACAATAATCAGTCACAATAACTGTCACGGGGCAATCTCAAAGGCTCGAAACAACATAGAATCCAATCAAACGTGTTTAATAGATATAATCCACAACCGATACAGGTCAACAAGGCAGGAACAGGCAGGACATATGAACACCCAAATGTAATGATAATACCAGTTTAGATGAACACTAAACAGGAAACAGCTTATAATGACACACTGATAACAAGGACTAATTACAAACAGGTGAGACTCATTACACTAAACAGATAGGAAATCCAAATATGACATGGGAGAAACCAAACAGACAGTCCAAACAGGGGTGTTACAATAACATTGTTAAAACATTCTATTTCAATACAGTATCAACACACTTTTGTCAACAATGACTTGCATTACGCAAACGATGCTTCAGTGTTGAATCTTCAGCATCTTCAGTGCTGGCAAAACACTGTATGTTAATCAATAAAGGTTAATTATTCTTTCATTTTAATTTGGGAAATTTAATTTAGTGTAAACAGAATATTTGAACAAAACAAAATATTTACATTTACATTGACTAACATTATATTACTTAAAGAGATAAGATTAAGATTTCAGTAGTTTAGTGTGTGCTCCTATTTTCTTTGATTATAAGTTGAATAATATGTTAAATGTTTAATGGTTATCCAAAGTATCGGAAATAGGGTGTACTGCTTTGGTACTGTTTTTTTGGTGTACTGTTCCTGTGCGCTGTTTCCTAAACACAGATGCATGTAGTCCAGTGCTTTTGTGAGACTGAAATTGTGTTTATGTGTTTTATATGTTTACAACATGCTATATAATGCAAAAGGTTAAAGCGCCCTTCATAGAAAAGTGTGTGCATGTGTAATATAAATCATAAAATTCATTCTCTCATAGGTGCCAAAACAAGCATGCATGGAAACACACAACACACAAGGTGTTTTGTGTTCTCCTAAACTTTGAATATTAAGAAAGTATTTTAAGTTATCTCTCTATTTATCTTTGGATTTCTCTTACAAATACGATAACAGTTTTTTATTTATTCATTTACTTCTTACAGAATGCAGGAAATTCCAGCAGAGGGTTAACAATTATTAAATAATAAACTAAATAATAATTATTAAACTAAAATATGACATGCAATGATCTTGAAGTAGCGACTGGCTGTTGACTGGCAGAAGATTTGCTGGCTTTACTTTTGTCACATTTGTTTGATTACCTTAAGATTTTGCTCATCCTGCACCAGGGAAACTGAAATTTCTAAACAACATGGTGCTAGGTTACATGTTATTTTAATGTTTATGCACACAAAAACTTTGTGCTAATTTTATTTGCTGGTTTCAATATGAAACTTGGTAAAATTACAGTAAGGGAAAAAACTATTTGATCCCCTGCTGATTGGGCTACGTTAGCCCACTGACAAAGAAATGACCGGTCTATAATTTTAATGGTATTTTAACAGTGACAGACATAAGTGAAATAAGTATTCGATCCCCTATCAATCAGCAAGATTTCTGGCTCCCAGCTGTATTTTATACAGGTAAAGCTGAGATTAGGAGCACTCTCTTAAATCCTAATCTCAGCTTGTTACCTGTATAAAAGAAATCTGTCCACAGAAGCATCAAAGAGCTGTCCAAGGATGTCAGGGACAAGCTTGTAGACCCACACAAGGCTGGAATAGGCTACAAGGTCATCGCCAAGCAGCTTGGTGAGGTGACAGTTGTTGTGATTATTCGCAAATGGAAGAAACACAAAATAACTGTCAATCTCCCTTGATCTGGGGCTCCATGCAAGATCTCACCTCGTGGAGTTTCAATGATCATGAGAACAGTGAGGAATCAGCCCAGAACTACATGGGAGGATCTTGTCAATGATTTTAAGGCAGCAGGGACCATAGTCACCAAAAAAACAATTGGTAACACACTACGCTGAAGGACTAAAATCCTGCAGCGTCCGCAAGGTCCCCCTGTTTAAAAAAGCGCATATACAGGCCCGTCTGAAGTTTGCTAATGAACATCTAAATTATTCAGAGGAGAACTGAGTGAAAGTGGTCAGATGAGACCTAAATCTAGCTCTCTCGCTGTGTTTGGAGAAATGCTGCCTATGACCCCAAAAACACCATCCCCACCATCAAACATGGAGGTGGAAATATTTTGCTTTGAGGGTGTTTTTTGCTAAGGGGACAGGACAACTGCACCGGGTAAGAACCTCCTTCCCTCATCCAGGGCATTAAAAAGGTTCATGGATTGGCTCAAGAAGAACCACATTAAGGTTCTGGAGTGGCCTAGCCAGTCTCCAGACTTTAATCTTATAGAAAATGTGTGGCGGGAGTTGCCAAACGTCAGCTCGGAACCTTAATGATTTGGAGAGGATCTGCGGGAGTTTATTTATTTATAAAGCACTTATCACAATGGCACATTGTTGCAAAGCAGCTGTACAAATGTCAATGAAAAATATCCAAGGCAGCATGAACAGAAGAGGGCCCAAAATAGACCCTTGAGGCAGGCCATATTTTACTGGCATTAGTGCACACGATTCCCCTTTTAAATGTACAAACTCATAACGGTCAGACAGGTAGAAGCGAAACCATTGCAATGCCTGCCCTTGAATGCCAACATAATTTTGTAATCGATCTAACAGCAAGACATGATTTAGTGTCAAAAGCTGCGCTAAGATTAAGTAAAACTAATAATGATATGCAGCCTTTATCCGCCACCAAATGTAAATAGTTTAACATTTTGACCAGTGCAGTTTCTGTGCTATGGTGTGGTCTAAATCCTGATTGGAATGTTTTAAGGTCACATCCTCTCAACTGTGTGATATTTTTTTCTAAAATTTTTGACATAAAAGGGATATTCGAGATTGGTCAATAGTTTGCCAGTTCATTTAAATCAAGTTGCGGTTTCTTTAGGAGAGGCTTAATAACTGCTAGCTTGAAGGGACTCAGGACATGACCTACAGCAGACAGAGAGAGGAGTTAATAATATTGAGAAGAAACTCCTCAGCTGCTGGTAACAGCTCTATCAATAATTTAGTTGGTATGGGATCTAATAAGCATGTAGTTGGTTTGGAAGTGATGATAAGTTTGTTTATTTATTTATTTGTTAATCTGGCAACTGTAGTAAATAAAAACCTAGGATTGTTTTTATGTTTTTCGATTTGTGTGCTAATATGTGCAGCCCTTGTCATTTTTAGAGCCTTTCTATATTGGGACATACTGTCTTTCCACGCTGTCTTTCCACGCTAAAAACCTCCAGATTCTATTTTCTCCATTTCCACTCGAGGTTACGGGTTTCTCTCTTTAAAGTAAGAGTCGTGCTCTTATACCAAGGAGCTGTGCTTCTGTCTTTAACTTTTTTAATTTTGATTGGTGCGACAGTGTCAAGGATACTAGTGAAGGGTACATAAGTGTAACATATGATAGTGATAGTGACTCAATAATATAATATCTCTTCTAAGGCACTAAGTAAACTAGGACTGCCATTGGTTATTAACAACACTCTGATCGCCTTCACAAAATGTGTGAATTGCAGTACTAGAATCCCGTACTAGAATGACCAGAAAACAAATATGTCACAGGGCTCATTTTAAAATGTGAGCGTTAAAGTCCCTTCACACCAAACACAGAATGGTCAGCAGCAAATTAAGTGTAATTAGGTCACAAAGTATTATAAGTGTTGTTTTAATTATTGCAAGTGTTTGTATGGGTTGTCATTAATTTTGAGAAATGTCATGCACAAATGCTGTGTACATATTTTATTACAAAATAAATCTTGGTGTATTGAACATTTTTGTTTGGCGCCAAAAGGTCTAACTCTAAGCTTTTGTTCAGGTGATTAAAAGGAACATCTCCAACCTTCAGTTACTAATAAAACTATGTGTTCACAGCTGCCTCCATAAGGAATTATGCTCTATTCCAAACAGAGCAAAATGCCTCTACATGAAGTGTGAATGTTTTGTCTGCCCTTTGAACAGCTTAAAATGTCTGACATTTATGTGACATCCACAGACAATAAATGGCAATGACAAATGAGATGTATAGATAAAAGATGGTAGATGATTGCCAACATTTGCAGAGAGATAATAAACCTTTCTACATGCTCTTTATATCAAAAGAGAATTCAACACTGCATGTTGAATTCTGTGGCCAAATAAAATACAAATATAATATAAAAATTTTGGCAAGCAGCACAGATAGTTTGCATTAATTTACCATGATTAAAATAGCAAAGTGTTAAAAAGATAACACTTTTTAAGTGTTATCTGGACTCTGTGGTGTTAGGGTTAGGGTAACCCTAACCCTAACAACACAGAGTCCATTACATTTACTGATCAGGCCCAACAGTGGCAAAACATGTGGTGTTGTGACAGCAGCTTTCAAAAATAGCTGCTGATACCCCTGTACGAATAAAGAATAATATTGACTTGGGCATTTTCAATAATTACCATCCCATTTCAAATCACCCTTTTCTTTCAAACTGTGGCATCTCAGCTGTATACACACTTTACAGAAAACAATTTGGTTGAGCCCCTTCAATCTGGCTTTCGTAAATTTCATAGCATTAAAACAGCATTAGTGAAGGTTACTAATGATTTGTTATTGCTGCAGATTCTGGCACCCTGTCAATTTTGATTCTTCTGAATCTTGGTGCAGCTTTTGACACCGTTATCAGTCTGTTTTACTTTCTGTTTAAGTATTATCTCTCAGACCATAGGCTACATGGGTGGACTCAAGTCCAAAATAGGCTTAGTCAAATTTGATGTTCTTCAGGAATTGATTTTGAGACATGCTTTTTAGTATGTTTCCTCTTGGTCAGCTCCTAAAGTCGCTTGGTCTTTAGTATCACTTTTATGCAGATGACACCCAGATTTACAACCTGTCAATTATGTAAAGCTGGATCTTTAACACAATGTAGATGGCTTTGTCCTGAAGTTCCAAACACAATTAAAAGCTTGGGGTGATATTTTAAGCTCATTTAACATTTGACCCTCATGTCCAGAACAATGCTAAAACTAAATTGCTAAAACTTTTCATCTAAAAAATATTGCAATACTACGCCCCATGCTATCTTTTACTGTGGCAGAAAAATTTATTAATACATTTGTTTTATCCTATATTGATTACAGCAATGCTCTTCTTGCTGGGGCTTCAAAAACTACCCTAAATAAATTAGTCATATAGATTTTAACACTCTATATTCATAAAACTCTGTATTTAAAAAACTTTAAAATGCTTACTTATAAAGCCATGCATGGTTTGGCACATAATTATCTGTCTGAACTTTAAACTGTATACACTCAGTGGTCAGTGACCATCATCTTGTTTCGTTTTAAGAAGACACAGGAACCACTTCTGGTATGCCTTGCTGCGAGTGGTTTGTGTTTCAGCCTCTGCTTAGCTTTGCTCTGAATCTCTTTTCTCACTACTTTCTTTTCTCATTATTCCTGGGTGTATAAATTATTAAATGTAATTCATTGCTAAATTGATTATATTATATTGAAATATTCATATACCACTAGCTTTTGATTGTTACCCACTATAGATAACACAGTTTTGTTCTTAATTAACTTCTTTTCTGTGTCTACTGTCTTTCTCTCCTGCATTTTCATTTATTTGGAGTTCATTAAACAACTGTAATAAGTCATAATAAATCAACAAACATGGTGAGGTCATCTTCTGTTATTGTTACATGCACTGTTACTGCACACGCATCCAAACTTTACTCAAAGATAGTGATAGAGCTTTAGAGTAGATTTTAAACGTGATTTCCTTAAACGTGTTTCTGGTTACAGATCCCTGCAGCAGGCAAATGAGATGGCATAGTCACAGGACAAAACACTGTTCTTCTGTTCCAAGTACAGTTTCAAACAGGTTCTCCAAACTTAGTGATGCACTCACTGAGACATCTGTTGAAAGTGCCCTAGTTATAGGAGATTCTACAGATTGTACATAGTATTATTAAATACATAGTACTATAATACATAGTTATTAATTTATCATTGGTGTTGGGATATGTCTCAAAACCTTACAAGCTGATTGTTATCAGTTTGTAACAAAACGCACTGTTCCGCCACGCCAGCAGAGGCAGCCCTCTCTTGTGTATTGACTGTTTGCTCCTTCTGCTTCCTGTTCCTGTTTCCTGCTGACTCATTTCCTGTTTGGGACTATATAAGTGGAGCACATGCTCCACATATTGCCAGCCTTTAGTCTGCATACCGTGCGTTTTAATAAATTAAGCGATTAATACTGTAACACCCCTGTCTGGACTGTCATGTTGGTTTGTCCCATTGTGTGACCATATTTAGAGTTCCTGTCCTTGTTTTGTTTAATTAGTCTCACCTGTCTCTAGTTAGCCTTGATTTGTTTGTCTTTATAAGCTGTTTCATGTTTAGTCGTCCTTGTTGGTTGTTAAAGTAATGTTGTTCAATCTTCTGTGTTGCCTGTTCATGCCTGTTTATTTGTTGGATTACTTGGATTAAAAATGTTGATTTTTGGGGATCATCAGTTCATGCCTGTTTGTTGAGCGCAATCATTACAGAACAACCGACCGAAAAGTAGCAGCGCGTATAATCCCGCTTTTGTTTTGTTTTGTCCAGTGTGTTTTTGTTTTCTGTTAATGGATTACAATGACCCATCATTTCAGATCCTCCTGCTGGAGCAGGGGGAGCGCTCTCTCAAGGACTACACCAGTGAATTTCTTTCCCTGTCAGAGTTCACATACTTCCAGGACCACCCGCTGTGTTTTTTCTACTACAACAAACTCAACAATACCACCAAAGCACAGCTGTCTGGAGAAGATCCTCGAGAGAGCCTTCTGGCCTTTGTTGAGTGGGTGCTGTCCTGTGGCTCACCTATGACCATTGTGGTCGCCAAGAAGGACGACAGCCCCACTCCTGACCCAGTGCCCAGCCCTCCATCATCCCAGAGTGCAGAGCCATAGCCTGAGCCCCTATCGGACGGAGAGCCGAGTTCCTGGCGACCAATGAGCCATGGCAGGGGAGTGCGACAAAGCCGAGGGTTGTCCCTGAGCCCAAGCCAGTGCCGTGTGTGAGCTGGCAGTGAAGCCTGTGGTGGATAACCAAGATGAGGGAGGCTACGCTCACTGCACGAGTGCTGAGGGTGAGCAAACACTGGGCCTCATGTTTTGCTTTCCTGCTGTTACCATGCCTGTTCTAGATTTCCCACCCACCCCCCATTCATGTCTAAAAATGTCTGCCATGTTAAAACAGCCACACCGCCATTGTCAGCCGACAGTCCCTCCGCTCACCCTCAGCCCACCATCAGTGCAGTGGCTGAGCTGCAGGGCTGCCAGCTACCATCGGCGCCGTGGCTGGAGAAACCCTCATTATCGCCACTGGTCTCTGAATCCTGGACTCCGCCTCAGCCCTCTGACCCTGCAGCTCCACCATGCCACCTAGCTCGCTCGTCTCCACCTGGTCCCGTCAGTCCACTAGCTCCACCTGGCTCCATCGTCCCTCTAGCCTCACCCCGGTCTATCGTCGACCGTCCCTCGGCTCCCTCCCTCTATCCCACCGGCTCAGTCTGACTCCTCCATCCCTTTGGACTCACCTCGGTCCTCTGTCGCACCGGCTCCACCGCGTCCTTCCGGCTCCCTGCCTTCACTGCGGTCGCCGGTGACATCTGCTCCGCCTTGGCCCTCCGGGTTCTCGTTGTCACCTGGGATCATCGACTCTCTGTGTCTGCCTCGGGCTCTATGTCCACCTGCTCTGCCTCCATCAGTTGGTCCCCTGGAGTCGTCAGCCCTTCCCCCATGGTTCCTCCCTCTGGCGGTCCTGCCCAGCTTCCCCTGTTCCAGGTTCCTTCTGTGTCTCCATTGTTTTCTCCTCCCATCACCACGTCTGGACTGTCTTGTCGGCCCCCTATCCAGGAGTCCGACCTCCGCCGGACCCCCCCCCTCATGGACTGTCTGTTTGGTTTTGTTTACGGCGCGAGGTCACGCCTTTTGGAAGGGGGGAAAACTGTAACACCCCTGTCTGGACTGTCTTGTTGGTTTGTCCCATTGTGTGACCATATTTAGAGTTCCTGTTCTTGTTTTGTTTGATTAGTCTCATCTGTCCCTAGTTAGCCTTGATTTGTTTGTCTTTATAAGCTGATTCATGTTTAGTCTTCCTTGTCGGTTGTTAAAGTAATGTTGTACGTTCTTCTGTGTTGCCTGTTTCTTTGTTGGATTACTTGGATTAAAAACGTTGATTTTTGGAGATCAACGGTTCATGCCTGTTTGTTGAGCGCAATCATTACACAGTTATCCTCTTATTTAAAAAACACAACTTGATCCCAGGAAATAGTAAATTACAGACTCATCTCAAATTTACTCTTTATTTCAAAAATACTTAAAAAGGTGGTGTCTACACAGATATGTTCTTTCCTGGAAAAAAAGGTATTTGCAAGAATTTCCAGCAGTCAGGATTCAGACCATATCATAGTACAGACTGTACAGACTGGTCTCAGAGTGACAAATGACTTGCTCTTACTGATCGTGATCTGCATCTCTCTTCTAATTCTACTCGACCTTAGTGCAGCTGTGAGAAAGGCTTAAATTATAACTGTATGGGCACTAGTTCCAGGGGGGTTGGCACTGGTGTGTCGGTAAGGACACCTGAGGCAGGGTGCAGTTCCAGATTTTAATAAGAAATTAAGCATTGACAGCGCAATCAGACCACAGGGCATTGCTTGCTCTTAAGCCTCTGACAATGGACATTTGTCTAGAGGTGTTCTGAAATAACAATGAGCAGACAGTAATAATAACAACTCGTCATAATTAGCAAAAAACAATTACATACAATCATATTCTTTAAATATTTAACATATACTGAAAATAACAGTATTGTAGTACTATGTAGCGCCTCTAGATGGCGCGTGATGCTCACGGAGAAAAGTAGGTAAAATGTCATTATATTTTGCTGCGTCATTGAGCCTAACGGTAAATGCAAACAACAATATATAACTGCCAATCAAAACGATATACCATATTAAACTCGGTATATCGAGTAAAATACGGGAGATTAACTTAGACACGCAAATTACTATCACTGCTTGGGCGGAGTCGCGTGCCAAACATAAATAAGTCTCCTAGGTAAATACAGGAAAGCACACTTACATTGTTTCATTGACTCACTATAATAAATGTCCACTTTATGGAAACTGTCCAGCCTCAGAACACTTCACACACTTCTCTCTTCAGCCAGTGATCGCAGGATGATGTCACCCAGTAACAAAAGCGCTTATTGACTATAACTTCTTAACAGCAGCCTTTGACATTTTTGACCACAGCATTCTATTAAATAGGCTTGAAAATTATGTTGGCATACATGAAACTTCACTGGCATGGTATAAATCATATTTATCTGATTGATTCTAATTTGTTGCTGTAAGTCAAAACGTAAGTCATATCAATCACAAGTTTAGTATGAAGTGCCACATGGCTCAGTGCTTTGGCCTCTGCTTTTCACCCTGTACATGCTACCTCTGAGAGCAATTATTAAGAGACATGGAGTTAGTTTTAATTGTGATGCTGATGATACTCAGCTGTACTTGGAGGCCCAACGAGACAAATAACCTTACCAAACTAACCAAATGTAGAAACACTTGGTGCATCTGTTTAAATTTCTCCTGCCAGTCTGGATAGACAGATAGGCAGGATTGTACCTCTCTCAGACTTTGTGGCAGCATGGAAACTTCTGTCCAGATTGTCCCCATGGCTGTTAAGTACAATAAAGAGAGGGTACAGAATTCAGTTTGCCTCCTGTCCTCCTCATTTCAAAAACATTTTACAGACCATAGCAGTATATTTTGCTATATACTGCTATATATATTTTAGCAGAGTCCATTTGACAGAGGTATGGCCAAGCGGAAGTGGATCTGCAGACATGGCTGAGGTTGTGTCTGTATGCATTTCCCCTGATAGCCTTGCTCCTGAGAATCCTAGCCAGGGTTTGCCACAACAAAGTTTGTCTGCTCCCAAATCTGGTTCTCAGACATAATGTCTCTCCTGGGCAGAGTCCCTTGGGAGCTCCCAGTCAACAGGGATCTTCTGTATCAGGCTTGGGGGTTGATCTTTTACCCCTTCTCAGAGATTTGGAAACTTTGGGCCTGGAACCTGAGGGGAGCCAGCTCTTAAGTTCTGGTCCCTCAACTGAGGTTGTAGAAGCCATTCTGAGTTCTAGAGCTTCATCTACTAGAAGATTGTATGCCCTGAAGTGGCATCTCTTTGTGTCAAGGTGTGGCTGACACCATGCTGACCCAGTTCACTGCCCTGTTGCTTCATTGGTGGAGTTTCCTCAAGAGCACCTCTCTGCAGGGTTGGCCCCGGCTACCCTCAGGGTTTATGCGGCTTCTGTGTCTGCTAGCCAAAAACCTCTCAATGGAGCCTCTATTGAGAGAGATTCTTTGGTTTTGTTTTCTGCATGGTGTCAGATAGCTGAGGCCTTTCTGTCACATGTGGGTCCCTTCTTGGGACCTTACTGTTGTTTTAAGGGGTTTATCTTCAGCTCCATTTAACTCTTGGATACGTTTCTGACTCTTAAGGTGTCTTTATTTCTAGCTTTTACATTGCTCAAAAGAGCAGGGGATCTACAGGATCTATCAGTAGACCCTGCCTTTTTGGATTTGGCCTTGGCTTCTTGTGTGCGCCTAAAACATGTTCCCCATAGCGTCAAGCCTAGCACAGTGTCTCGTTCCCTATCTCAGGGAACCAGGTTACATGCCTAGATGTTTTAATTATTGGACCAAAATCTTCCAAATGAAACAACCAAGAATATTTACATTACATTTACATTTAGGCATTTAGCAGACGCTTTTGTCCAAAGCGACTTACAATATAAGGAAAACAAAGAAGCGATAAATCACAAGATGACAATACACATAGCCGTACATAGATACAATATCCTAGCATACCATACTTCAGTGCTCAAGTGGATACCTGTTTTAGTTTTTTTTAATGGATGACGGTTCGACTTGTGTGAGGTGTTCCCTAAAGAGGTGGGTTTTTAGTAGTTTTTTAAATGTGGTGTGGGATGAGGCAAACCGAACCGAGAGTGGAAGATCGTTCCACCAGCGGGGGATGTTGAATGTAAAGCTGTGAGTAGGTGATTGTGTATGTTTGGAGGATGGAATAGCAAGACAACGTTCGTTTGCTGACCGTAGGGATCTGGAGGGAGTGTATATGTGGATGAGTTGGTGAAGGTAGGATGGTGCAGAGCCGGTGGTGGTTTTGTAAGCGAGTAGTAGTGATTTAAACCTTGTGCGTGCTGCAATTGGTAGCCAATGAAGGGTGATGAAATGAGGTGGAACATGGGCTCTTTTTGGCTCTTTGAAGACCGGACGAGCTGCTGCATTTTGGATCAGTTGTAATGGTTTGAGTGCTCGTGCTGCAAGGCCAGCCAATAGAGCATTGCAGTAATCCAGCCTAGAAATGACAAGGGCCTGGACAAGGAGCTGTGTTGTATGAATGGTGAGATATGGTCAGATTTTTCTGAAGAATACTATCTTACTTTTGATGAATGCTCTATGAAGTCTGCTTCATCAGCTAAGAATCTGGATGTCCTATTTGATAGCAATTTGTCCTTTTAAAACCACTTTTCATAGTAGAGACACACTCAGTTTATCATTTAAACCAGATGAAGTTATACTGAGCACTATTACTTTAAAACAGTTGTACCTGCATTTTGTTAGCAGTGCAAAAAAAATCAAGGGATTCCCAGGGAGCACATGTACTGTAAGTTGTTTTGGATAAAAGTGCCTGCCAAATGCATAAATGCAATGTTAATGTACTATTATGATATTTAGGTGAGTCTATGTGTTGTAAATTATGTATCGTCTGTAACGTGTGAAGCTAGCAAACAGTTAAGCTAATCTGTCTGTTTCCTGACCTGGGCCCCAGTTACAACATTTTTAAAATCCAAAATTAAGCATAGTTAAACAGTGGAAAAGTAGGCATAAATCAGGTGTTTGTAAAACAGGTGTGTATTAAGTTTCCTAAAGGTTGTAATGGTCTCTGCAGAAAGCGATTTGAAAGCGATCTGGTGCCTTTAGCTCCATTTTAGCTTCCGCTACCTTCACATGAAAAAGCCTTACTCTACTGAGAATACAAAATCTACTCTGAATTTAAATTGTCTGTATAATTCAGTTTTAAGCCAATCTGATTTTAGTTCATGTCTTTACAACAAAAATGTAAAGAGCTCCATTAAAGCCAAGCAAATGTTTCCTCAGTTGTTTAGTGGTTGTCCATGTGAACTGGACCATGTGAACTGGACTGGACTAACTTCTGTTAGTCCACTAAACTAAATGCCTTGCGACTGAACTTCTGGATTGTGTCACGCGCTCGAACCACAGCTTTATTCTTTATAGCGTCAGTGTGTCGCGTCAGTGTACATGTAGAGTTTATTGTTATTGTTTTATATCTGCGTGTATATACCTACATGTATTAGATGCATTTTTAAAAATGTAATTAAAATGTATTTATATAGCCATATAAATAATGTTTATAATGTCGCATTGTTTCAAAGCAGCTTTACATAAAAAAAACAAATGGTATTATTGGACATTTGTTGTTCATTATATGATGTATATTTGTATATTATTTTAATTAGGGATAGTTTGTAAGATTGTAATCGGTTTATGAATGAGGGTTAGAGTTAGAAAAATGTTTCAAACATTGGGCCCGTTTCAGAAAGGTGGTTAAGTGAAAACTCTGAGTATGTTAACCCTAAATTATGGGAAACTCTGAGTTTTCGGTTTCAGAAACGGAGATAACTCAAACCCGAGAATGCAGGGTAAGTCAAGCCAGTTTCTGAAAGAGAGTTAACCTGTACTCCGAGTCTGTTACCGTGTTAACTTACTCTGTGAAGCTAACCTGGTCGGGAGCAGGTTTTCTTCATTAAACCCGGAGTTTCTTTCGGTCTCCTCCCCTTTTTTCTGCCAACCCTCCAATCACAGGTGGAGCCATGAGCCACGAGTATTTATGACATGTTTAATGTTCTGTTTAAATATTTAATTTATTCTTTCGGTACATTCATTCATTGCACATATTTCCGTCTTGCAGACTGTTT
>JAZGTK010002878.1:0-29589 GCA_036877625.1 Ambastaia sidthimunki | reverse complement strand
AAAAAAAAAAAGCATGAAGTTGGACAACATATGTCGACTATGACTAATCACTGTCACTGTCTCCGTCGCTGTCTGCCTCTTTGACATCCACACTGAACTTGTATTCCTGGTCACAGCCCATGTAGGCGTCGCTCATGAAGTACAGCGTGTAGTTGTGCACACCCACAATAGGGGCTACAAAGTCAAGTTTCACCTGTGAGGAAAAAAGACGACCCCATTGTCATGAGTTCTGACAAAGATCTGACCTAGAATCACTTTTTACACAATTTACTACTGTATACAGAATTCCATTAGATATAAGGGTAGAACCAACCTTGGCTTTCTGCTGAAGAGTTAGTCTCTTGATTGAGATGAGGCTGTTCGATTTGGGGTCACCAATAACAACCCACCAACCTTCTTCGCGTTTCTGCACAAACGGATGTTACCCAGATTAACATGAGACTAACTTGTGCTCTTTACCATATATTAAACAGAACCTTGGTGTATAACATGTTAAATCTCTTAAATTGTGTTGATGGAGACTTACCTGAGGGAACAGAGGAGCTATGACAGGTCCTGTAACTTCCTCTTCTCTCTCCAACTGCACTTGAACAACCACAGGACTTCCACTGTAAGCACAAGAGTGTACCATAAGTAAATATCTCCAGCAAAACCTATAGGTACAACGGCACACTTTGGCCAACCAACAGCAGGTTTAAAATATCTGAAGTGTTGCTTATTATGAAGTGAATCTTTTGGCTTTGATTTCATACCTTTTGATGTCATCTTTCTCAGCCACCTCATATGAGAGCTCAATGTTAGGATAGCGGTTACAGAACCGTGCCACATCGGCCACTTGTACTTCTGAAAGTTGTAGCAGAGCAGTACGATCCTCGTCTTCCATCTCCATGATGTCAAAGATGCTCTCCACACCCTACACATCAATACAGCCGAATTAAGACGAGACAGATAGCAAAATACAACACAGTAAAGTTTTGATGATCCTTTAACTGATCAAACCCTGTGCAGTCCAGCAGTTCTTACCTTATCTGTACAGCGTTTGATGTGTTCGGAAGTGAAGTGGGGTAGCTGTTTGAGGTAAGAGTCTTTGGACCACATGGCTTGTGTGACCATCTGGGCCAGCTCCATGGCAGCCAGTGCTGGACTCAACCAACCGTTACTTGAGAGCACGTCCACACATGCCTGGATCAGCCGCACAGCCTGGACACACACAGACAGCATGACTTAGGTAACGTCACAATGTCATATCAGACCTTCTGTTGTTTACACCACTTGATGAAAGTGGTCCGCTTTAAATGACTTACCTTGCTAAGGATATCTTCAGTATCTGACTGGAGCTCTGCACTCAGCTGCATGCGGGATAGATGAGCTTGAAGCAGCAAGTTGGTCTTCACGTGCGGGTCATTGAATTTGGGGTTGTTCAACTTATGAGGAACCTTCTGAGCTAGCTGTAAAAGCCAAGTAGTGTTGAACATGGAACTCTGTTATAGTCTTTTGTATGTAAAGCTCAATTCCACTGTTAATAAAAAAAAGTGTATTTGACTGACCTGCCGGAGCAGGGTGTCTTCATGGTGCCTGATGGGAATGTTTTTATACTCTGCAGCATTGGAGATGATCTCAATGAGGCCTCGGATCTTAGTCTTGGCATTCAGTGACATACTGAACAGCTCTGGAGAGAGAACAAACAAATCAGACCTCACATTCACCCGGACCATGATAGTTCCAGACAGGAATGATATACTATCAGTTGTAACATCACTAAGAACTTTTTCTCATTTGTAGTGATGGTGGTTTTATTTAATGAAGTGTATTAAAACCAGTTCTCACCAATGGTGGTGTAGTTAATGTAGTAGTAGGCTGCAATCATGCCAAGATTCAGAGGAGCAACATCCATCTCATCCTCAATGCTGATGCACTTGGACTGCTCCAGATCCTGCAAGGTGTTTTCCACCAGCTCAGACAAATGATCAGATAGGTGACGGTGAGACATACCTGCAAAATGGAATAAATATATTTTAGAGAAGTTGTAAAGCCTTCTGGAAAGTTGTAAAGTTTTGAAATTTGAAATATAAAGACTTTCTGCTGCAGTAAAGATCTTCATGCGGTTTTGAAGGTTCTGTTTTTTCTCACCCTGCAGATTGTAGTAATTGGGGTTCTGGGTCATGCGGCGGTACAGAAACGTCCATGTCAGGTAGTCCACGGCATCCTGTTTGTTTTCCACAGTCTTGGTGACGATCTCGGCATTGAAATGGTCATGGAGACAGTGGTCCAAGTGAGACTCCACAGGCAGAGGCTCGTAAAGGAACTTCTTAAAGAAGTCCTGGAGGAGTGAGAAAGTGTAAACATCACGAAACAAAGTAAATGAAAGAAAAAAACTAAAATGAGATAGGAAAATAAGCAGGATACTGGTGTTAAGCAAGTTGTTTAATGTCAGGTTTACCTTTTTGGACCCCTGGCACATGATGACACAGCGGCCCTCATCATCTTGCAGAGGGCGATTGGCCTTCCCTACCATCTGCAGAACATCATAGATTGGGTAGTCCACATACCTAATCAAAAAAAAAGATATTTATGAACAACCGGTGAAAAATGCAAATTGTTTGACTGAACTTTTTGTTGAGATTGTGAAGACCTACGCATGGATTTTTCCATTGTAGTACTGTGTGTCCATTACAATCACCAGGTGGGCAGAAATATTCGTGCCCCAGCAGAGAGAGCGAGAAGCCACCATCACCTGAATGGCACCTGGAATAAGAGAAGACAGATTGGCTTTTTTCAGCTTTGACATCTTATCAGATAAAAAAAATAAAGCATTACACTTCACTGCAGTATTACAAAAAAAAGATTTATAGGTTTTCATCAGCTGCTATACCAGACATGAAGAGATGCTCCACAATCCTGCGCTCTGTTGGCGAAAGGCCCTCGTGCAGGTACCCCACCCCATTAGAGAGGGTCTCCTTTAGTGTGGTATCAGAGAGATTCTCCAAGAATGGAGCCAGATCCTTCTCAGTGGAATGCAGGAACCTTCAGGTAGAGCAAGAAGGTTTGTGATGATGTTTGACATCACAATTGAAGCTGACTGAAGTCGACAACAATGTAAATCACGGCGTGTTATAGAACTGTTTCAAGTACCTTTGTGGAACCACATCCGCAGCACAGAAGGTGAGGATATCGATAGCGGTGAGACGAGTCTGACGTCGTGATGGCACAAACACCAGCACTGGTTTGGATGGTGAATGTTTCATGATGGAATGATACACGGGTTTAGCCATGGACAGCAGACGAGTCTGTGTGTGACTCACATTGAAACCCTGAAGATAGTAACACATACAATGCTAAATGTTATAAAAGCACAATTTTGTCAACAGTATGTTCTATTTTAGAGCCATCTAGACTTAATTAGGTCAACAAGGTCACAATGGTGCTCCAAAAATCCAGTCCATTTTAGAGAGCTTCAAACCTGGATGTGAAGCTCCAGAGGAACTGGCCTGACGTTGGGGTGGAAGTTGAAGGTTGCCGTGGTGCTGCAGCCGAGCCAATGGGCCACATCTTTAGCATTGGACAGAGAAGAACTGAGGGCCACAATACGGATGGGCCGCTCAATCTGAGAGGAGATGTACCTCATCCTGGAGCAAATCACCTCCAACACAGGCTAAAAGAGATACACAGACAGGAGTCAGAATTGCAAAACATATTTCTTTATCATACTAAATAAATAAAAACCTAACAGAACTGTGTATACCTGCTAAATAATGAGAAGTCTTTCAAATGTTACATGGAATAAAATTGGAGTAATGTTTGATAATCATATGAAAACAGAAACATTCTTACTCCATTGTCTCCTCCGATGAGATGAACCTCGTCCACAATGAAGAGGCTAACGTTCTGCACATTTTTCCTCTGTTTCCAACGACGAGACAGGATGTCCCACTTGTCTGGGGTGCTGATGATGATGTCACCTTTACCCAGCAGCTTTAGGTCAGTGCTGGTCTCGCCAGTGAGCAAGACAACCTTCTTGTTCAAAGTCTCTTGGAACTTCTGGTGCCAGTCAACAAAGACCTGCACAACAAAACAAATTAAGATTACAAGTCTTATTAATCTAAAGAAACCATCAGTTTTTCTGATATATCTAAGACTGTATATACCTGTTCAGCAAGAGCCTCCATTGGTGTGATGTAGACACAGCGGCCCTCTGAGTTGTGTAGCAGCATCCTAAGAATGGCAAACTCAGCACATATGGTCTTTCCACTGCCCGTGGGGGCACCAACAAAGACGTTATCATCACTGTTGTACACTGCATTGAACACTAAGGAGACAAGAGTACATTAGGTTCATACAGACAGGAAGACAACGCAATTAACGTGACAATGTTATTTGTGGCAGGCACCTTGGGTCTGGATAGGGTTGAAAAAGGGGAATTTCTGGTAGAGATGCTCAAAGGCTGCATTTCTCAGAGCAGAGACAGGCAAAGGCTGCAGATCCAGCAGCTCGGTGGGAGGAGGATATTTTTCTGGCAGAATCAGGTGACGGAACGAGACGGGCAGCTGAGTCTCACATGCTGGAGAAAGATAGAGGAAAGTTTCACAAATCAAGCATCAAAGGTTCATTTTCTTCACAAATAGCAGTACAAATATTGCTACAGCATTTACCATATTTATACAAAGCCATTAAAAAAATAGCATAAAGATTTGTCATTTAAGTGTGGTATAGTAGTATAATATGTTTTGTAGTATTAGGTAGTATGTTATCAGGAGTAAATAGCACTTACAAAGCCAGCGGTCCGAAGCTATGCGAATGAAATACTGCGGGGGCAGCGGCTCAAACACAGGAACAAAGAAAGTAATGAGATGTTCATCCTGAGCATACTTGGACTTCAGGAGGAAGTACTCGTGATGGAGGACCACCTCACTGTCCACATCCTCCACTAAGATCCAGAAGGCCTCGGATGACCCATGAATCTAAAAGAACAGAACCAAATACCAAAATGACTGCCTGTTTGTTGATTTGCTAGCTCAGTGTCAAACCTGACAAACAAAATCTGTCTGTGGATTTAAAATGGATAAATGACAGTTAGTTGAAGAAAGAGGACTGACCTTGTCATCCCACTGGAAATCTGGAGTAATGGTGAGTTCCACTTTTAGTGTGGAACGTGTGATGGGCTGCAGGTGAACTGCCAGGTCCAGCTTTGGGAACTGATGGACGTACTTATGGATAGTCTTTCCCATCTTTGGCATGCGAATCAACTCACCTAAAAAAAGGTGTTTGAGATCATGAGACAGGCAAAAGAAAAAGATCTACAAAATGGCATTTGCAACATATAGGAATGATTGTTTATTGTAGTGTACAAAGAAACACTACTGACCAATTTCATTGTGGTTTAGATCATAGAGCCGCTCAAAGGGAAAGTTCTTCTTCTCTATCTTTTTGATGACCTCCTCTGGAAGCTTGCGGAACTGACGCAAAGGAGACATGGACTGCCACCTTGACAGAAAGAAGCCAATATGATGAGTGTTTCCACGAAGAACAAGACATTTATAGTTATCAGCATCACCATGACTCACATCCTTTTGTCGATCATCTTGCAGAGGTTCAGAGTCTTATCAGTTAGCTGAGCCCAGCCTCTGCTCAGGACAATCTCAAAGATGGCCCTCATCAGCCTGCCAGCACTCTGTGCAACCAAACAAAACATTAATACAGAAATTCTGTGCATTCTCCTGGCTTTGATTCTTAATTTAGCCTTTACACAAAAGAATGTTACAGAACATTAGTTGTACCTGTGTCACATAGACCATGTCAGCCATAAGAGCAAAGCCCTCCAACTTGAGCTGAGAGATATACGCCTGCAGCAGCACGTTAATCTGAGAGAGATAAAAGTTGTATTAGTTCATTCATCATGCTAGAAAAAGGTCAAGTTGAGCACACTGCATTGTGGGATACAGTAACCAGCACAATGGGCTGTATAGTTGTACTAGAATAAAAATAATATACTATTCTAAACATAAGCTATATGTCTACCACAAGCACATACCTTTGCGCTGGGCTCCTCAATGCTTTCCTTTACTGGAATTGGGACTCTCTCCAGCAGTTTTTGAAGCTCAAGTTTTTCCTCCTGCCAATCAAAGTGTAATGTTGGTTAGAAGAACATTAAAAGTCCTGAAGATCCTTCGTCCTGAAGAAACATTTGTTAAGATATTTTAGCTGATTTAATATGACCAGATGCATACTTCTCTGACTGTTATGTTTCTAAACTCTGAGGAGAGAGAAAACACTCTGAAGAGCTCAATCTCACTCAGAGTGGGCTTCAGCAGCTGATTGTAGGTCATTATGGACTCGTGGGTGATGTAGAAATGACTGGCAATGCGGCCCAGGTCTGTCACCTACAACAGAATATATCAGCATTTACTCCAGATCTGGTGCTGTAATTGTCAAAGCTGGGTTATTACAACAAGAGCAAACTCTATGTACCTGAAAGCTGCCGGATCTTTTGTCATATTTGATTAGGTTGTTCTTTTCCAGGACAGTGGCCGCCGTGTGCACAAGATCCATCCTGCGACGCTCCAGCAGTGGATCAGAACTGCGGTCGTCGTGGGAGACGCCATACAGCGTGGGGTTCCGCAACAACCTCACATACAGGTATGTGTAACCCAGCCAGTTTACTGCATCCTAAGTGACATTTCAAAAGGGTCAAAAACTGCAACATTCCTCATAATGCTGACATAGTTTTCATGCTAAAGATGATTTGCTATAACACCAAATTGCAGTGGCAAAATTGCTGACTAATGATTTTGCACAAGTGTGAACTTTCAAAAGCAAACCTCACCTTGGCCGTCTGCACGTTGCCCAGCACGATCTCGGCATTGAGCATGTCTGGTAGCTTGGCCACCATCTGGCTCTCGATGGGCAGCTGCTGATTGAGCAAGGACAAATAGTACTGCAGCTCTCCGTGAGACGTGATGAGAATACCCTCTCCTTTAGAGTCATACTGCGGCCTGCCAGCTCGACCCAGCATCTGCACCACAGTTAACAAATGTTAAAATACAATTCTGACCAGTTTCAAATAGCATATGTGGACATTGACTCTGTGCTGTTGACTGACCTGCAGTATGTCCAAGGCACCCAGTTCGGTCCATCTGCCTTTCTCTGGGCTGTAGACCTGGGTGCCTTTGATTATGACAGTGTGGGCTGGTAAGTTCACACCCCAGGCCAGTGTGGCTGTGGACACCAGTACCTACAGTACACAGTTATGCTTTAGCCTGACACAAGTCTGTATTTTAAAATTACTGAAGAACTACTTCACATTCTAGAATGTTAAGAGCAAACCTGGATGTGACGGTCAGCAAACAGATCCTCAACCAGTGTCCTGTCCACTCTGGTCATTCCGGCATGGTGAATAGCAAAGCCGTAAGGCAAGAGATCCTTTAGCTCCAGATTCTGTCAACAGCAAGTAAACAAAATGCCAACAACATCAATGTACAATAAATCTATGGTGTTTATCCTGTGGAACTGATTGAAGCAAAGTGTTTTTTCTACACTATTAACTGCAGTAAACTTTAAATTGCAATCAGTTTGGTCAGGCAGACTAGACCGAACATAATACTGGCTTAAGTCAGTGTGTTTTGTGAGGGCCAGGTTATAGAAGTGTACTACTGTTTGAGGTTATAGGTGGATCACGTCTGTAGTAGGTGGGTGCTGACCTTGCACTGCTCGGCTTCAGTTCTTAGGACCTCAGTGGAGGCTGAACCCTCTCTGAGGAACAACCCCAGGGTGTCCTTTTCCAAACACATGTCCCTGATTGCACGCGCTGTCTTTCCTGTTTCTTTTCTAGAGTGCACAAACACCAACACCTGGAAAACAGATTCATATAACAATTAGGAGAAAAACCTAGAGCAACTTTAGGTTAAAATCAGTAAAATATAATTTAGGTGGAAGACTCTTGTGTTCTCTGGTTATGTTTTTCAGCCTTACCTGATTCTTTCCAGCATGTTCCATGATCTTCTCGTAGACGATCTCATTCATGATCTGGAAACGCTTTATGGCCTTCTTCTCTGTGATTCCTACATAGGTTTGCTCCAGAGGCACAGGGCGGAAACTGCACAGGAAAGTGAGGAAAATCAGCAATAAATATACATTAACATAAAAAATGGTATCTACATGCTTTTAAGAAGATGTGCACAAAGACAATCTTCCATCTCTTACCTGTTGTCAAAATAAAAGAGTCCCCTAGATGGGTCCACACGCAGGCAGGTTGCCACATCCTCGTAATTTGGCAGTGTGGCACTGAGGCCAATGAGCCTCACATCTTCCTGCGTTAGCTCCACGTTCCGGATGGTACGAGCAATCAGAGACTCCAGGACTGGGCCACGGTCATCATGTAACAAGTGGATCTCATCCTGAATGACAATACATGGAGAAAAAAAATTAAAACAAGGCAAAAACCTGGCTACTTTTTACTTTAACAACATTTTACTTCTGAATCCATGTTTTTAAATAGAGAATCAGAGCCAAATAGATCACTTACAATAATTATGAGCCGCACAAGTTGGGTGTACGTGCGCTCCCCTCCCTTACGGGTGATGATGTCCCATTTTTCTGGGGTGCACACAATAATCTGGGTGGCGTTAATTTCCTCTTTGCAGAGCTGGTGGTCTCCGGTCAGCTCAGACACAGTGATGCCGTAACTAGCCAAGCGCTGCAACAAAAGCAAATGTTTCTCATTAAATCACAACTTTAAACTGTAACAAAAACATCAAGAACACATCTTAAAAACAATTTCAACATGGAACTCCTACCTTTCCAAAGCTGCCCACCATTTCCTGTACCAGAGAGCGCATGGGAGCGATGTAAATAATTTTAAAATCATCAACGTTGATGGTGCCATCCATGTTGATATGCTTGCCGATCTCTCTAAGCATTGCCATGAGGGCCACATTGGTTTTGCCAGCACCCTACAGGTCAGAGAAAGATGTTGAAAATAAAAATCATATTCTCACTATATTCTCATTGATGCCAGTATTAAATAATTGCATAAATGTGCAATTAAGGCTAACATCAGTAACAGTTACCTGCTAACAACAGTTCAGTTCTCTAAAACAACCAACATTTTTTTTACAGCCTGGGTTGCATTATTTAATATGTATTTTAATAGACTAACCGTAGGAGCGCAAACCAGCAGATTCTCATCTGTCTCCATAGCGGTTTTGAAGAGTTTACTTTGTATACGATTCAGGGTTTTGAAGCCCTCAAATCCAGCCTGGGCATATTTGGGCAGCTTCTCAATAGCCACCAAAGTCTGTGAGAAAAGTGAGGGAATCCACATGAGTCACGGCTAAAATTACACACATCTGAGCTAATAAACCAGCAATTCTGATTGGGGTTCAGAATTCTACTTTATTCTCATTGATCAATCAAGGCATTCTGCAGTAAACTATTTTTGTATTATGAGAGCTTATCTGTTTCTTCTACATACATAACAAATTTTTGTGTGACATATGCATGACCACATATGAGCCATTTTGATGCAAAAACAAACATTTCATCCAGAAATCCCTTACTGAACAAGCAGGTAAGTGAACTTGTTGTCACAAACAAACACACCTCATCATCACCGAAGGGCTTGGGCTTGAGAGCGGGCACATGCACTTCCTCGTAGCCTTTCCTCTGCTTACGGAAGGAGCCATCAGGCAGCTGACAGCGCTTGTTGGCCATGAAATGGCTGCCCTGAGCAAAAGCCAGATCTTCCAGGTCTAGCAGCTGCCTCGACGTCACCGACTAGAGACAAACAATGGAGACAGTATAAACTCACAATCACATGAACATCCCCTGTGACCATTATTTATTCTTACATTAATGTAAAGGTAGCCAGGAATATTGTAAATTGTGGTTTAAAGTGATAGATTTAGCTTTAAGTGATGTTTACCTCCCCATGATCAATGTCCATCGACTCCAGATCATCCACACGAGACTTTCTCACTCTTTCCCGTCGAGATCGCTCCTCCTGCAAGGGAACACAAAACTCATAATTCATTTTTTCTTCACAAGTAAAACCTGCTTAAAAAAGACTAAGTGCACTCATAATAAAGCACATTAAGCTATAAACAAGCTAAGGCAGGAGATGAAGTTCTGACCCTGATGATGTCCTCCTTCTCTGTTTCCTGCAGCTGGTATAGAACTTTGGAAAGATCTTGATCGGCCTGCATTTTATTCATGATCTTCTCCTTCTCTGCTTCACTCTGAGCACTGGCCAACATGGTACAGTACAGGACTGGATAAGACAGATAGGAGCAGGAACAGGTTAAAACCGTTTGCTTCAAACCGTTAAAATGACCTAAACGATACTACATGACTATTGTCATCTACTTACTCATTCTTCTGTGTTGGCGAAGAACCTTGATGAAATCGAAGGTGTTGAAGCCCAAAAGCAGCACCAACTGGTTCTCACACTCTCTGTCATCACTGGCAGTCTAAATAAAAGGAGAAATTAGCCACACAGGAAAACAAACAGAAACGTAAATCTGAGCAGTCTCCTCAGACATGAGCGTTTCCTACCTTAAGGATTTCCAAGACTTCATCTGCTTTCTTCTGAGAAACTATAGCATCATTATAGAAGCGGCTGAGCTGTCTCTGGAGCCAGAAGGCATCAATGTCTCGAGGATGAAGATCCTTCTTTTTGGTCATCATTACGTCTCCTGTTGTGCCAAGCTATGAAGAAAACAGATGTGTTATGATGTCTGTGTTCTGGATGTGTGCAGCAATGCATATGGTTTAATTACTTACATTAGCAGTCAGAGTACTGCTCTCATCAGCCTCTTCTCCCTCACTATCATCAGAGCCTTCATCCCGAACCTCACCGTATTGGTCCTCATCACCTTCCTGCAGACGTACAAAATGCACGTTACAAAACAAATCTCAATGCTAGAACCAAAGTACACAACATGCACAAACATCCAGCATTCAAAAACTCACCTCCTCATCTGACTCAAACTGTACATTGACTCCATAAGTTTCATCAATGTTATCATCTGCCAGAAGAGAAAGGCAAAACAAAAGAAATGCATGTATTTACCTTTTGAAAAATGAAGCACTTGCAAACATATAATTGCATCCAGTCTTTACCCATGTTCTGAAGCTCCTTGTCTCCACCATAGTCTGTAATTTTCTTGCCCAGATTGACCAAGACATGGTAGCGTGTATCATCAGCAGGACCCAGCAGCTGCTCCACCTCCTTCCTTCTCTCTTTGTCTCTCATCTTGTCGTTCTTCAGCACAGCCAAGACTTCATCTGCAGCTCCACAAAGGATATCTCTTGGCTTGATGGAGAAACATAAAAACAGCACCAGTTTATTTGTTGTTACATTATATCAACATTCAGTAATCCACCATTCACATTTGGGCCCAAATATTTCTGCACTGTTCTTCAAAACAAACAAAGGCATAACCATTTTTAGTGGCTTTGGATAAAGGCCTTGACATGCATCTCATTGTGCGCTGAAACATGGTTATTGTAAGCACAAGTGTGAGTGTATCACATAGTCAGTGTTGATCTTACTTGATCTCCAAGGGCTGCCTGAATAAAGCTGAGGAGGATTTCATAGGTTTCTCTGGTCTCTTTGGTCTTGGGCTTATACACAATTCCCACCATCTCATCAATTCCTTCAGACAGCAGTGTAAAGCCCTTCATTTTGTTGATGTCATGTCTGTCCTCATCTCTCTTTCTCCTCCTGCATCACACAAGGACAACATGTGCTTCAACTATCTTTTGTTTTGGGTATCTTTAAAGGTACAAAGACTTTTAGCTATGACTTACTTTGCTTTCCTCTCCTCCTGCATCTGAGGTTTGGTTCTCTGGCTTCTATCTCCCATTTTTGTCCCCTCCAATTTGCCAACAAGAGACAGAACCTCTCCGGTGGGCTCATCTCTGCGGGTGCGGTCAATGAGAGACCTGTCCGCTTGCAACACCAAGTTGGAGTTCTGCAAGAGAATGGAGGACCTCAGATTAAAGACTGTATTTCAAAATCCAGTGAGATTTTGAAATCCATTAAATTCGTTTTTATTAATTGCAAAATTGGCTTTTCCAGTTAGATAAAGATTGTTTGTAATAATTTTTAAGAAGGTTACACTCACAAAGGAATACGAGCTCAGCGTAAATAAATATTTATATTTACTATCAACATTCAATTACTTTCCAGGAATTTAACTACATTTTAATTTTAAAATTATGTTATATTCATACATATAAACGTTTCCATATGAGTTCAGAATGTCTATCAAAACAAACCACCCAACCAGCTAAAGAATGAGATTCAACTACGAAACATATAAAACCCCGTTTTAAATAAACATTCATATATCTTTTATGACTCTTACCGCTTTGTATTCATACTGCAGACTACGCGCAGTAACATCCGCCATGATTTCTTGTTGCTGTAAATGCGCTTAAAGTAGAAATCTTTTATCGACTAGCGCACAAAGTGCTAGCGGGAGACAGGCGGCTAAGTAAAATACACAGTATTCATGTACGTCCCGTACACATGCACAACAAAACTTAAAGCGTACCGGTATAATCCACACAAATCAATTTTAAAGGTTTATTTATTTTCTTTCTATTGAAAACGGCACCATACGCATGAAACACGCACGTCGTTTTCGAAGCGCAAGCACGTCACTTCCGCTTCCGGGTTCCGTTGTCTACCGCGTAATACAAAAGTCTGCCCTCTATTGGATAGGCATGGCACGTGTCCTGAAGCGACTAAGAGCTACCCAACTCTAATCTGGCAACATAGAACATGAACATCTTTTAATCAAGATATTAAATTGAGAAGTATGTATATTATGATGGTATCAGTTGTTTCATGATGTTATTAGGGTATTAGGTTTCTTGATCTTTGGAACTGATGGTCCTGGAACAATATTTTCACCAGATGATAGAATTAGGTTCAGGGTCAATGAAAAGCTTTAGGAGTTTTAGATGAAAGTGTTTCCAGATCATTTATAATTGTGTTGTGAAAACTGTGGTACAACAAATTTATGTAGTGGAAATAAGCACACAGATTTTACAACAAACATCATTTATTTTAAATGTCATGCAGATATAGTTGTTTATAAATAAAACATTGCCTTGTGGCTTTGAATATAAAGTCTCAGTTAATGATTTTCATTGTCCTCAAAATGTCAAAAGCTGAAACAAAACTTTAGTCTAACCTAAAGAATATTTTTCTTTTTTTTTAAATTAAGTGAGGCCCAAAATAAAAACCAAATAAACATCATCTCATTACACGTTTTACAAATTTTACCCCTAAAAATATATTTTCCTATTAAGCACCTTAAAAATATACAGAAATTACAGAGTAAAAGTGTGCTGTGGCAACACACACAGTCTGGGATTTACTATACAGTACATATGACAGAACTGGATGATGGATCATTTCATAGAAATCAAAGTTTCACAATGAGGCCCACCTTTACAAATATTTACAGGGTGAGAAAGGGTTAACATCAATATTTAGGTCAGAGGCAGTATAACAAAGTAGAATAGAGCCATAATAGCAGCACTTATAAGACCAGAAATTGGCACAGTCACAAACCAAGCAATAAAGATGTTCCGGAAAAGATGCCAATCAACAGCCTTCTTGGAGCGAAGCCAGCCAACTGACACTACTGATCCAACCTGTACATGCACACACAAACAAAGATAATAAAAACGTAAGCTTGTTACTAAAGATAAAAGGCAACCAAAGATCAAAACAGCCATTTACTACACAGCACTTGAGGGAAGAAAACTGGGGAAGAATACAATAAAGTAGCAGTCTGGCTTAATAAAAACAATCTAGCAGAAAGCAACCTGCCTTGCAATGAGTGGTGCTGACTGGCAGTCCAACGTTGGAAGCAACAACCACAGTAATAGCAGAGGCAAGCTCAATGCTAAAGCCACTGTGAGGGAAACATGATAATTAGTATAATTACTATAAACATCCATAAACATCTTTACACATAACACTGGGCTGTCTGAATAGGAGAAGCACAATCACAATGTCATAATACCAAAGCCAGTAAAAGACAAATATTCTGGTAAAAGTGAAAATTACTGCTCTGGTGCTTAAAGGGAAATTCCATGTAACTAGAAGTGTCGTTAAACTGTTTGTTTACATTGCAAGGCCGGAGATAAAAAAGTGGGAACCTGGCCATTAAGCCTCATGAGAATCATGGTGATAAATCTGAACTTCAATGTATGATCCCAAAAATAAACATTCTTATCAGTTTTTCTCAGTTGAGGTATAAATCACCAGAGTTCAAGTTTATTTTTATTTATAAAAAAAAGACAAAAAAAAGTTAACAGTTTGTTACCTGGAGGGAGTGATGGGTGTCAGATCTTTGCCCATGGTTTGTATGACCCTACGACCCCAAATCCAGAGCCCTGTGCAGATTCCCACTCCACCAAACAGGAGCAACCAAACGGGTGTGGGAGCATTGGGTGCTACAGATGCATTTTCATAAATGAGCCAGAGGGCAACCAGAGGACCAATCGCATTACTGTAAAAAACAAATTATAGATAATGTAAGATGATTATTCAAAGAGTTATACTGGAGAGGTTCAGAAGATGATACAGAATAAATCTAATTAAATTTTATTTGAAAAAAAAATCCAACCAAAATGTATTGCAGTATTATATAATCTGCACATAGCCTGCAGTAGTAGATAATACCATACACCATCAAAACTACAACCTGTCATTTGTGATTATAGTTTGCATTTGAGGTTATCATACTGTGAAGTGTAACTTTTCTACTGTAAAGTAAAAGTACTATTAACATCACGTAGTTACATCTTCTGCTGAGCCACTGAAATGGAAAAATGTTTTATTTTTTCCAGTCTGAGCACAGTGTCTTGAGGGGATGTGTAAATCTTTGCTATGTAGAATTAACAGATATTTTAGTGCTTTTAATTAAGTTTTGTTGTAAATATCTTGGGGGTTTGTGCAAGTTAATGTTTCCTTTGCTGAACTTCTTGGAAGCTGCTTAATCATAACAGTTTCTCATTCTGCCAACACAATGCAAATAAATACCACTAATGTAACTGGTTATTAAAGCATGAGTTAAATCACCTTGGAGTTTTTACAGTTCATTGGGCTCTTGCACATACAAATCTGTCTCATACCTGACATCATTTCCACCATGAGCAAATGATCCAAAGCAGGCGGTGAGAATCTGCAGGAACTGGAAGAGTGTGGACACCTCCGGTTTATCTATCTCGAGCTCATCCACCTCCTCCTCCAGCGAGTTTCCTCTGTCAGCCTCATCTCCCATCTCCACTGCTAGATCTCCATCACTCACAGCAACATCCCCATCAGCCACCGCAGTACAGTAACTGTTATAGCTGTCGTACCGTGTCCGCCTTTTCTCTCCATCTATTCCTGTCCGGCTTCCCTCGCCCTCTTTCAGTGACCCATGTATTCCATAGATGGTCATGGTGTATGAAGTGTAACTGTTGTTGCGGCGAATGGGCTTGTCTCCTGTCTCTCCCATACATTCACCAACCTTGGCCATGTGAAGTTTGTGCAGTAGATCTTTGTAGATTCCAGAATCTTTGTGTACAGTGTGAAACTGGTTTCCACTCAGGTCTGGCAGAGGCATTCCAGCATTGCCATTCAAAGCTAAAATAAATGTCAAAAATAAAAAAAAATTACAATGCACAAAGATCTATATCCTTCTGCTGCTGGGAGATCTAAATCTCATCAGTACTTTGATTGTTTTGTTTTTCCACTGTGCCACAAAAATTTTACTTACTAGCTTTCTAACATGCAATTGTAAATTTAACCTACAGTGAGCCCTGCAGCACCAAATGTCATAACTTATAGTTGTTTGCATAATAATCTGGAATTGGGAAAGTATTTTAGAGCAATATTTCACCCTAATTTGAAGATTCTGTCATCATTTACTGTTGTTCTTTTTCTGTTGGAACTTTCTTGATGATAGAAGGAAGTTTAAAAAATTACACACAGCTTTAACCACTAATACAGTGTGGATCATACCAAGACACTCACCATGGTTGCAATCCAGGTCTTTAGTGTCAAACTCTTTGCTGTCCAGATCAGTTTCAGCCGAGCCTCCAATGTTAAAGGTGACGTTGTTGCTGTCAGGGGGAGTCTGTGGAACAGGGTAATAGCTTTGGACTGGGGTGGGATGGTCCACTATGCCATTTGAAGCTGGTTTCTTCTCAAGCAATACTGTTCCACTAGTGTTGGCCATACTATGATCTGATAGGGTGGAAAATTACATTAAGGAAGGAATCTTGGGTAATTCTGCATAAGAAAAAATATTTCTTACCACCTCTGCACTGCTTTAATATTATGCAAAGAAATTAAGCAGTTTATCCAGAATGTTTACTGAGATGTTTCATTACATCATGGTGCCATGGGCTTAGTTTACACACAAAGTTAACACAAAGAAAATTAAAATGTAAATGTTTACCTTTTATCTTCTTCCTTAACCGGGGACACACAATGAACCAGACCACCAAAGAAGTAAGCAGAGCACAACCCAGTGAGATGAGCAGAGTACCCCACCACGGCACTCTGTCAAATCCCAACACTACAGAAAGTAAAAGCAAAGAAAGAGAGGAAGTGTTTCAGTGTAAAACAGTGTCATACATTTAAGCCTAGGCTAAAGCTTCAGGTCATATCCCTGTTAATAAAGCTCTCCTTTATATTTAATTGGCATAAGCGTAACTTCTCAAAAGGAATTTGTTGTGGACTGAAAAGAAAAACCAGGTAACGGACCAGTGACTGAGAACAAAAAATGACAACATCCAGCTTTTCTAAACAATGATAGCATGTTTTTTCAGTCCAAACGAAGTCTGGTTTAGGTAAATGTGTTGACAAAACACTGCAATGAGATAAGCAAACAGCTGCATAACGTGTGTCAAGTAAAGTTGAACTGAGTGACTTTCCAGCGAAAGCTTTGTTTTAGCCTTAAAATGTATGGCTAAGTTCATTTTCAGTTTCTTTGAAAGAAAAGACCACCTTCACTAACAGTATCAGATGCTTATTTGCATGACACAGTAGATAACTAGGAAGTCGGTGGCTCTGCAGTCCACTGATTAGTGTACACTACAAAATCTAGAGCAACTGTTGGCCCAACTGTTGAAGTTTGCTTAAAAATTCAGATTAAAAAGGCTAAAATCCTATTTCATAATATTATTAAACAAGTAAAAAAACTGTACAGCTACACATTCATAATGTAGACGCACACTGTAAAAGTTTGTCCACAAAACAGAGCTAATTAAATAAACACGTGTCCAAAGAAAGATAAAAGATTCTCTGCTTACTTGGTGCGCCAGTAAACATGATGGAGAACAGATTGATTCCCATGGTAACGGCATAGAAAACTGGTAATGCTTTTAAACCATTGGGAACTGGATCCTCCTAGAACACATGGACATATTGCTGTTCAACACACAGTAATGTTCTGTCCAAAAGCAGCATGTTCTTTCTCTATTGACAGTAACATGAGATTGTGAGGTAACATGCACTGGTGCCACTGGTGTCATGTCACAGGTGAGCTCAGATTTGCTCTTTACCTTATTTAAGATGAATCTGCGCACAAAGTAGAAGAGAATGGCGGACATGATTCCAGACAGAAGAGGTGAGAGAAACCAAGAGGCAACTGGAAAACAACATATAAAACACATAAAGATATACATGTTGTAGTTATATAGTACTATAGTAAAGACTAAAGTCTATAGTTTCTGTCTAACAGATAATGATGAGAAATTCAGATAATTTATATTATTCTGTATTGTCTTAAAATATTTTTATAGGCTGCTTTGTATAAACAGACACCCAACAGGTCACCAGGGAGATTCGTCTGTGCATGTGACCATTTCCTGTGTGTATGGTCCAAAATGTTCTGTTCCTTAAATAGATTGTGTTTGGGTCATGTGAAAAGAATGATAACACCAACAGACATACACTTAATCATGTTGGGGTGACCTAACTGCTTACTACTGCCTACTATTTTGGAGGTCACCAGTTTTAGCGTTACATGTGTGAAAAATATCCTTTTTCATAAGATGACTCATTCTTCTGGGAAAAAACACAAAATGAAATCCCACTAAGCAAATTTACGCAAAATCTCAAAAATACTCCACAATTTCACATACCAATACGAAGCAATTCCAGCCATTTGACCCCCTGATGGCCCCTGGCGACCATAGAAAAGCCGATTGTGGCGCCTACAATGCAATGAGTTCCAGAGATGGGGAGTTTCAAAAATGAAGCTAAGAGCTGCCAAACAGCTGATCCTGTAACAGACATAAACAAACATGTCTGTGATAAAAGAAACACAAGTAACAACAACATGCTAAAATTACAGTTAGATGACATAGGCTGGATTTAACTGAATTGCATTCTTCTGTGTTGCACACTATGAAAGACATTTTGTGTAGGTGTTTAAATTTGTATTGACTTTGAGTGAGGTATGGTATTTGAGGTAAGTGTTTTGGACATAAAGTGCAATAGTGCTCAGAGTTTGAGCATGTGCATGGCAAATGCTGTTATCAGCTGTTTTACAGGTCCAGTTTAACAAGGAAGAGTTATGGTTTTTAACTTTTAATTGGGTTGTTAAATTAAGCACAGCAGGGAAAGCTAACACAAATTTTCAAAATGTGGATCATCTACATCTTTATTTAGTTGGATGTTTATATTAAATCCATAACTTTTGCCTCTCTACTGGCATCTTAAACATAAAAATGCAGGCTACTTTATATACTTTTCTATGTATGGTGAAGTCAAATGAAACCAAACATTTCACAGGAAATTAAACACTACAGATCAAATTATAAATCATTATTATATGTTTATCATTGCAAATTGGGGTAAATTAAGAAGATCTGTCTTGCTCATGTACTTGCTCAATAACTGATTTTTGTTCTTTTTTTCTCAAAGTTTTGAATTGCAGGTTTAAGATTTAAACTTTAATCAAAAACACACTCACCAAACATGGCACTGATGGAGCCAGCCATCAGCACAGTCTCTGAGCCGTTGTACATCTGAACATCGATGATGCCTGATCGAATGGTCTCACTGACCTTGGCCCCCAAAAGCATGGCTCCCACTGTCTCAAAGATGGTGGCCAAGACGCAGGCCTGACGTAGAGTCACAACCCCAGAGCCCACTGCTGTACCAAAGGAGTTGGCTACATCGTTGGCGCCCACAGAGAACGCCAGGATGAAAGCGATGACAAAGCCCACCACGAGCAACCAGAGAGATCCAGACATGCTGTCTGTCTGCGTGGCCACTGTCAGCATGGTAACAGTTGCTAGGGATGCTAGTGTAGTGGATTCCATTGCTGTTACTTAAGTGTAACTTTTTTTGCTCTCACTTGAAAACCAAGCTGTATGAGGCAATCCAAGCTTTAAGTATTAATGAGGTATTTATTCTTAATAAATAAAACAAACAAACAATCTCTACCTGTGGTCAAATGAGTTTATATGTATTGCTAGCTACATATACTAACATTTGTCAGGGTTGTGCTTTGGCTGTGGGTGGCTACACAGACACAGACATCCATTGTGGACCAGATCTTGGTTGAGATGGATGGTACATTCTAAAAAGAAAAGATCCATTTGGATGTTTTAGAGGTCTCAAGCCATTAAAAGCACACAACAGAAACACACTCTTAAAATAAAACCACATTTCTCTTTATGTGCTTTCGTTTAGTTATGCTTTGGGGAACACAGAAAAACACTTTGGATGCAAAATAGTCCCAGAGCCACAACCTTTAAGCAAATAAACCTTGTCCACAAAATCAGCTCATTAAAATGAGTTTAGAAACTGCTGTTATGTTTATCCAACTAGTTAAAGACAAAAAAGATGGTTAAAAGAGAGGTGGTAAACCATTTATATAAAGAAACATTTTAAAATATTCATCTAATTTATTCTTTAGAGAATTTACTTGATTATTATTATAAGCCATGACAAATAATGTTGGGTTTGTAAAAAAAAGATTTTGGGGGGGATTAAGCCCCACTGTGTGCCTGCATAAGTAATTATGTAGCTAAAGAATTTCCAAAACAAAGTGTTATATTCATTAGGTAAAAGAGGCTTAATAATGCTTCATTAAGCGTATCATTTGATTAAGAGCCTAAAACTACGTTAAGTATTTCGATGGCAACTTTCTAACAGATTACATAAGTGGCTAGACATCAGAGGGCGACTCAATGTAACAATTTTCAACACCATACAAACACAATTGAACCACTAAACAGAAGGTAGATGGATTACTTACTGCATTATTTGCACCTTGTACCAGTCGTTGTGTTTCTAAACTATTTGCGTCTTTATCTCGTTTAACGTTATACTTTAACGTTGTAACTGTGTATTTTGGAGACTAAACATTTAACATATTCTCAATGAATTGACAAATACAGGCAAACGAACACGCGTGTTTTTTATTCACAACGACTTGGCCTAACGGTGCCTTACATACATTGGTAAACAATCTAACAAGCCTATTTGTGTTTTTATAATAATAACTGTTTAAATTATTATTTACATTTCACCTAACATTGTCAAGTTGCACAATGTATATATAAGCAGCTCATGTATCAACTTTGCTTAATAAAAGTAATTGCACAGAATACTCACCAAATGCGTTGTTTTGGATGACTTATATAACTGACTATATTCTAACTACACGCAAGGTCGACAGAAAACGTTCTCTGCTTGTTTATCTTTAACCTCACTATTCAACAAACTGTAGCCCTTTCCAGCCTGTTATATATTATTACTAGAAAAGGAGGAGAGAGTGAACCACACCCCCACAGCGGATCATGGGACTGTGGAGGGCAAAAACTTTTAATGTTTAGCCAAGTTTGCACGAAATGACCAACTATTTTTAACATTACTTTACAGACGCATGTCCTCTTCCTCTGTCGGATTTATGAAACGTGACCATATTCAGCAATATGTGTAATATTACAGTGGTGTGCTATTGAAAATAACATAACGTTTTATTTTATAAGGGGGTATTCACAAAGTATGCCGCTGCTATAACGCCCCTTAATGGATTGAACAAACGTTACAAGGTTTAGCATTTAAACAACAACAACAACAATAATAATAAATTAGACCTATTATTTACATGCATTTAATAGAGGTTTCTAAGATAACGCAAACAAGTTTTAAACCCAGAACAGGATGTTGATCTTAATAAATATACAATAATACTTACATCACTGGAAAAAGTGATCATTCAATTTTCTATTATTAACATAATGAACACATCTTTTTCCATGTATTAGTCACTAATGAGCATGCGTTTTGTTCATGGCAGTCAGCAACATTGCCAGAACCGAAATGCTACGATGGGCACAGGATTGCTGACATCTTCCTTCTTGTAATTATTTAACTTTTACAAGTGATAGATTTTGGAAAATGTCTTCTCAGTTCAAATACAGGAAATGACAAATATTTTGGATCAATCTTTGAGCCTCATTTGGGAAACTTGAGTGGCTTGGATCATCAACCCATTTTGTTTCCATGTTGGAACCCCACAATTTATATTTTAATATTTAATGTTTGAGGATGTTATGAAACCATTTCAATGTGACAAACCAGGCAAATGATAAATCATTAAGAAAAATATTTTTCTTGATTAAATAAATATTTTCCTTAGTTAAATATTAGAAAAGGTGTAAATTAGTAAATAATTTAATCACAGCCTATTTTAAACTGAATAATTTTTACATCATTTTTTTTTATCTCTCTTATGTGATTTAGCTATACAACTGTGCTCAGAATATCAGGCAGAAGATTTATATAGATACAAACATTGTTTGTCTTTACACTTTGTTCATGTTTGTTCAATCACGGGGGAGTGAGGAATTTTCCCTACAGGATTTTTTGTTTCCACACAAACCTCTGACCTCAGCCGAGACCACAGGCAGCTGCCTGTGAAAGACAGAAAGTTCTGGATCATTGCCAGGCCAAAATTAAATCACCCTGTTGTTTGTATTTGTGTGAACCACCAGGTCTGCCATTTTTTCCTACAATGCAGAGACATCGTTTAGCAGATGTTACATAACAACTTACTTTATGACCCTGTTAATTTGCCCAGCCATGACATTTTGAAGCAGCCCAACTTACTCCTACGAACCAATTTTCAGTCATAACATTTGCCAGCCTGAACTGTGGCCATTCATTTAAGCTCTCTTTAAGAACATACAGCAGAATGAAAAACGAGTCTCACAGTAGTAGCTCTGTTTTTCCTAAAGCCACACGCTTAAACCTACATTTAAAGTCGATGTGTAGAAAAACAGGAAAGGAATCGTCAGACTAAATAGTTTGGTTTTGCAGCGTGTCTCACCCACGTATGTCTGCAGGCTGCTCACTGGATCCACTAATAGGTTGGCGGATTCACGCAGAGCAGGAAGACTCAAAAAATAACCTGTTTTCTTGCTTCTCTGTGTAATGCTGCTGAACTGGGTGACATAGATTTCTGAAAGCCAGTCTTTACCAGACTGCATAAATCGAAAGATAGACTTTTTTCACTTTTAAAAATAGATATATGGGTCACTGGTAAAAAAAGAGAACAGAATAATAAATATGCCACTAAACCAGGATGACTTGTAAATAAATGTGAAGTTCAGTTCTGTGAAAAATGATGATGGATTGTTCAAATCATAATGGAGTTCTCAAATGTTGAGTGTGTCCTTTGCAAACATCAAAAAGTTGCAAACCTCAAAAAGACAAGAACATTTACTGACAAGACAATTTACTCCTGCCATTACACCAGAAACCTTTAGACCAATAGCTTACAGACAGCAACCCACTATAATCATGCCATTTGCATACTAAAATAAACTCAGATATTATCACAGTGTTTCATATTTATAGACAGTTTAATTGTAGTCCACAGTTACTAACAGCCAAGGGTTGGAGAAACATAGCAATATAAAAAGTGAATTAAAAAAACAAACAAACTCAGAATGAGGAATTACACAATGCATGGGACGATTAAAATATGAGATGGAAAACATGAGATAAATGCAATGTAAATGAATATTAATCTGAATTATTGATATTAATATTAATTTAAATTCTTTTCATCGCCTACATCTGTAATGCTTTTCATATTCTCAATCCTATGGCTCAATAAATTTATTAATTGATAAATTTATTGAGTTTCTTGGATATTGAAAGGTCCATATTATTATCTGTAACATATATTTTAGTGTTATTTGCGTACTATAAAATACTACATATCTGTACTTTAATAAAATGTGATAAGGCTGTGGTAGAGAATGGCGGTTTATGACTCATGAAACCTGATTATATTCCATAATGCAGTGGATCACAATGACATTGATACACTGACTAAATAAATCGCCACTCCCTAAATAACCACCAATTATACGCAATTTGACAAAGCCTGCTAATTATATAGATACAGTGCACAAAGGGTAGCTAAAAATAAATAGCAAATGTTAATTAGCACGTGAACCTGTAAATAAAAGATTATTCTTAAGTACCACCTTTACTAAAAACATCACTTATAAAAGATAATGAATAGATGTGGGAGGCCAGAACAACTGTAAATGAAAAGGCCAAAGTTAAAACACATGAGCAACACACATCTGCATAAACTGATCTTTGTTTCATGGGTCACAATAATAATGTACCAACCGATGTTTATTATTGTAAGATTTTTTGTTCATTCAGTGAAGAAAACGTTGATGATTTTCCCAGCACATAAACAAGTCTATTTTAACAACAGTTTACATACGTTTGCAATCACAAGCCAGTAACAAGTTAGTGCTTGCCTGAGGCAAAACATCCTCATTCCCTAGAGACACCGCTGCAAGCCTCTCTCACCAGCAAATCCTGTCAAACACAGACTCTCACTCGCCCCTGAAAGTGGAGACATACTGACAAATTTTATAACCTAAATAGGCTGTAAGTCACTTAGAATAAAACTGTCTGCCAAATGCATACATGCAAAAGCAGTGATTGGATGGAAGCATGGATAAAAGCCTTTATGATTACTGCAGCATATATTGGCCTATGTGCGATGTACATTTATTTAAAGCAACTTACAGTTCATTCAGGTTTCACATTTAGTTAGTATGTTTAATTTAATACATTTAAATAGTATTAGAATCTCTAAATCCAACCTATTACCCCTCAACTCTGTCAGTTGAGCTACAGGAAAGCCTTTAAAAACATCTTTGAATCTTTCATACAGTATTAGTATGATTTATAACAAAGTGTGCTGTCATAAACAATTAGATGATATAGGCCTATGTGCAAAAGGCTGACCGTTATAAATGAAATAATGACTCATGATGGCTATCGATTCACTGTTAACATTTACTGATTACTCATTTAATTAGTACTGTTTTGCAAATTTGCAAAAAGTGACTTACAATAGATTTAAACAGTCACAGTCCACCTGGAGCAAACTAGAATTGAGGTACCATGCTTGAACCTACAACCGTTTGGTTATAAGCCTGGAAATTTAATCTGTTTTAAAATTTACCTCACACTCCACTTACATTTAAAACTTAACTTCCAACTATGTATCTTTGTCCAGCTTGTCTCACTTAGACGCATTTGTAACAATTTAATCAATGACCACTAGGTGCCAGTGCAACGCAAATTCATTTAATCTGTTTCGCTTTCTCTGTGTGTGTTAATATGAAGAGAGTGAGATTTGAGTTTTTAAAAATTATGTTTTTGCACATAATTCATAGTTAAAAAAATAAAAAATTAGAAATTTTAATAATTTGTCTTTTATCTTTTTCATATGTTCATGCTTCCAAGGTATTAATCTAGATTATCATGTACATATTTTTTAAAGGAAATGATTTATGTTTTATTGACATTCTGGTGTCAAATACTATATTTCCATTAGTGAATCTGTGGGGCCTCTGGCTGGAGCCATGTCTTTGCATTCTGCTATAAAACTCATATCCTAATTAACAAATATATTTTGTGAATAATGAAACGTTAAACAGACTTTAAGCCCTGTATATGCATCCATATACATGTACATGTTTATTACACAGGCGTGTCATTATTTTTGCATGGGTCTTTCAAAACGATTGGCCTATGATAATGATTTCCACAGTTTAAAACGACAAAGAAAACACTTAAATGTACCTGCTGCAACCTGATGCAATATGCAAATAACCCCTCAAAAAAGCAGTTTGCGTGAAACAATATTTATCAATACATCTCTCCTCATTTTTCCTTTTATTTGTCGCTCCTTCATCCACCCCTTTCCTCCCTCCATTCTCTTGCCAAACAGGATTGGTAGGATCTCCCAAAGCAATTTTCTCAGAAGACAGGAATGTCTGTATGTGTATGTGTGACCCAACAGACTTGCTATGGCCTGCATGGTACGCTTCCTCAATTATATGCACCCCCTTGTGCTGTCCTTACTTAAATGCCTTTAGGAAAGAAAAACAGAGGAGTGATACAAAGAAATAACATAAGAACCACAGAATGTTCTTTGGCAAAAGGAAAGTGTTCCAACGTCCTCTGCCCATATGAATTAATCACACAGATGTTGCCTGGTTTCCTTGGCGACGCAGCCAAGCCTGCAGAACTGGGAGAAGAGCAGCAGACAGTTGATGTGTCACCGGTGGAACAGACTGCGTTGGTGCTGACTTACCTGTCTGTCAGACTCGTAAAGGTGGGAATGTAAAGGTTAGGTTAAACCGTGATCCTGCGGAAGTGAGTCACAAACATGAGCACTGAATTACTGGAATCACGCTGGGAGTGCTAACACAACACATAAGGGTGAACTCTGCACCAATTACAAGACTTTGACTAGTAATTTTCTGTCATAGTTGTAAATAAATGAAAATGACAAAGGGTGTCCTTGCATGACTAAAAGAGCAAGTCTAATTAATTTAATGTATTTTTTTATTTCAATGTTTATTTGTGTAATTTCACTAAATAGTACTAGTATTAAATACATGCATTTATTATTGATTTACGGTATACAATTGTTTACATTGGCTTCCATAAAACTATTTTGTGCATTGCATTATGTTCTAAGAAAATTTAAATTAAAGAAAGAAAAGATAATTTAGTCCACTTTTCTTGTGGTTCCACCCTAAACGTGAAATGAAATGAGATTTAAGGAGTGACTAATGTCAGAAGGGATATGTTTCAACACATGCTATTTTGACATGGAAAGGAGGGTGTGGCCCTTTTAAAACCTGCTTCTTCTTCGTTCAACACGTCTGGTTTGAACATTGAAAACTTTTGATCTACTTTATATGCTGACTCAAAGCGTGATTACTGTTGAAAGATCATTTACTGCACTGAGAGAAGCCCACTCAGTCCAAAGCCCTCTTTTTGACTTGAGGAATTATAAATACACCCCACGACAAGCCACAGTATGTGTAGCCTGAGGGATGGGGCTCAGTTACAGTAGAGCTGATATGCATGATAACAGAGGGAAAATGACAACATAAATGCATGTTTAAATCTTCAGCTGCAGAAAGAAAAAAACATAGTAATATTTTCTATGGTGATAAATGTATGTTGTAGAGATGGAATGTTGTAGATGGAATCTTTTAATGGGATCAATGACAGTTGTTTACAAAAAGAGTGAATGGTCATTTTTCATCTTTTTGCAAAAAGGAAACAATAAAAGATTAATTCATATTTAAAAGGTAATTTATACCATTAATGGCATCTTTTCACTCCCCATAGGAAAGTAAGATGCAAAATTAAGATGTCTTTAATTTCTCAGTAGTTTGTTCTACACAGGAGTGAGATTAAATATATTACAAATGGAAACTTCTGAAGTCTTCTGCTTCTCAGATTTTTCTCATCTGGTTTTCAGAAAAAAACGCTCATGATTGTCTCTTCTACTGTCTCAAACTTTATTCCGTAGATGCCAACATCTGCAATTAAGTTACATTTAAATAAAAACTCAATACTTGAGTTATCTAAGCCATTGAGTTATCTAAGCCATGCTATCATAGGATATAGTTTTACAGCTTTTAACAATCATCTCATTTAATTTTATTTTTTATTTCTCTCTAAAGTTAGCAAGTTTTTGTGTTTATGTGACATTAAGGTAGGCAGCAGTATTACCAAAGTAACATCACGTCAATAATGTTGATGTTGCCAAAGACAATATCTATGGCTCTGCTCTGCTAGACAATGATGTCATCTATACTAACTTTTCATTTGTCCTAAAGCTGCCTTGAGGTGTCCACATTCCAGAAGGACATCATGTTACTGCAACACCTCAGGATCTGAGCCACTGAGCATGAGTCATTTTGTTCTCTGAGAAACACTAGACTCTCCCTTGGATGAAGCCAGTCAAGCCTGCACCACAGTATAGAAGGCAGGGCTTTGGCAACAACAAGACTCCTTTGAACTCTATAGCTTCAATGGTTTTAACTGTACTTTTGTGCCAGCAAGTCTTCTTTCAAACCAGTTTCCCAGCTTCATGAACCTGATCTTGTGATTGACAAGTTTTGCATATAATCTTACTGGCAGTTGATTTTTTTTCTAGCAAACATGGAAGATGTTTTTCGTTTGTTCTTATTCATCATAAACAAAGAAGGTCAAATCTATCTATGATTTAGCAGTTTTTCTTGGTAACTTTACGTAGAGGCGTGTTGAACAAACCTTTCTTGTTTATGCTGTTTTTTTACTTTCAAACTGAATATTTATTTAAAGCTTCAATCTAAAACTTTTGCCTCTGTGTTATTTCTTTGAAACATAAAATTGCAGGTTATTTTACGTACTTTTCATTACATATGTTGAAATTAAATGAAGTCAAACTGAATCAGGGTAAAGTAAGGAGATTGTGTTGAGCACTGGTCTGTTATGTACTTGTCAATAACTGATTTTTGTTTATTTTTATCCGAAAAAGTTAATATATTGCAGAAATAACAAATTCCAAAACAAATGTATTTAAAAATGCTTTTATTACAAATATTTACAATAGTTGGCCTATAATACAGCTTGAAATCTAAATAGGCTTTGAAATGAACAACAGTGTTTTCCCACCTGTTGTTTTAAGCATTTGTTTGAAATAAAGGAGTAATTCTTGGCCTGTTTTGCACATTGTTCATTTTAGGTCGCACAATCTCAGTACACTGTCTATTATAAATATACATGTAGTATAAGAGTAAAGATTACAACAGACAAGTGAAATGTAATTAGCAATAATTAGTGCAATAACAGTCAAACAAATTAAAACCAGCGGCACCCACAAAACCAATTTCAAAAATGAAAGCCAACTCCAACAATGCATAGCTACCATGAAATGATCGGCCAACTGAAAGTGGAGAAGCATTAGAAGCTTCATTTGAAAATCCAAATAAAGACATCTACACTGAGGGACACATAGTTCTTGCTCAGGATCTGCTCATCAACTGCTCATTAACCTCCATCAAAAAAATCACTCTCACCCTTTTGGCTTTTTTACAGCAGAAAACGCATGAACCCACATGAAGGTTCCACGTGCATCTTGAACACAAGTCCATTCTGTCATATCTACGTCTTTTCATTTTTCAGACCACAGGCTGGGTGTGGTCGTTGTAGGGCTGAAGGTGTCTTTGCGGGCCATTTTGGGACTCGGGCTGTAGCCGGGCGAGTGGATGAAGGTTGGACTGCTGGGTGGGGATGAGGAGGACAATGAAGAAGAGGAGGAGTGGCATGAGGAAGATGAAGCTTTGAGCTTGAGCCATTTTTCACCCAGTGCTTTGGCAAAGTGGTCGTCTACAGACACGCTGATGGAGGCGGCTCTGTTGTAGTTCATCCCAAGACTTCTCTGGAAATGCTCCTCAACATGGTCATAGCTGTGTTGGGTAACAACTTTACAGACACAAAAGAGACTGAGTCAGATAATCATACGTGTAACTTCATAAACAATTCATTCTCATTGGGATCAAAAGGTGTCTGCATGGACTTGTTAAAGCAAGAGTAACAAGTTCTGTGGCTTATTTACACGTTCTCTACAGCTTATTTAACTTACTTGTAGAATGATTGCAGCAGTCTCCAGGTTTTTTTGTAGACCTTGTTGCAGAGGAAACGCATGTGATAACAGAAGGTCGAACCTGTAAATGACATCAGAATTAGAAAATCTCATCGTTTTTCACAATACTGTTGTGAACATTATATCACAACAATCTGAATACTTTATTAATAAAGTACGGGCACAAAATCACTGGGTTGTGACAGTCATAAATGCTAACAGTTTTATTATTGGGGGGTTCAACACTGTTATTCCCTCAACCCTGATGCTACTATCAGGTCTTCAACAGCGCCTGTGCGTTGAGACTTGTTGACAACATTCCTCCACCCATTGCTCACATTTTCTCCTTGAATCCGGCTGGATTGCATATCTGAGGCAGGCCAAGGCCTGTCCGTACTCTAAAGAACCACTCACAAACACAAAAGTGCCTTCCTGCATTCAGTTGTGTCTTACAGATAGTGGGATGAATGCTACAGTGGCCTCAGGTTAAACTCTGAGAGGTGGATGGTATAATACACTGAGTGTGTTTAGTCAGCATGTACCACTAAAAGAGCAGATGACAGGGTGGGCCAGGCACAAACTGGTC
>JAZGTK010002877.1:4164-29591 GCA_036877625.1 Ambastaia sidthimunki | reverse complement strand
AAAATTAGTTTTAGGCCTACTTGGTCATGTTTGTGGTGGTTCATTGTTACAAGCCAAACATTAAATGCAAGTTCAAAAAACAAATTGTGTACAACATGAATAACATGTTACTGAATAAATATGTTTTTACTACCTGAAAAAATAATTATTTTTTATATTTGTGTCAATAATTGTGGTTGTGGGCTTATTTGGAACACACATGGGCCTAAATGATACTTCGGTATCAATTAAGCCCATGCCAGACTTTTGACTTTATTTATAGAATTTCTTTAATTTGTTTTTTAAAATATGCATGACTAAATGAATATACTTTCAAATGAGAGATTAATCCTTCATTTTAACAAATGATCATGTGTATAAACCATCTTATTATCTATGAAAAATATGTGAACTTAGATTTTGGTGGGCTTAATGTACCCTATACAACAAGACATTAAATTCAGCCTTTACATCAGCAGTACAGCAACATCACATATGACATTATCTCGCTTAGAAATTAAGTGAGATAATCAAGAAATTAAGCTTAGAAATTAAGAGTGATAAATTGCTTAGAAATAATTAGGTGTTGTGCTGAGAAGATTTCAGTATATGTCTGAATGACCTTTTAATGTCAGTCATGGGTGTTAAAGGGTGTGTAAATGCTAACTAAAAAGTCAGCTTGCACACCCAAATGAAATTAAATTTTGTTTAAATTAAAATATTTTTATAGGAATAGTTCACAAAAAAATGAAAATTAGCCCATGAATTACTCACTGGCAAAGCACCCTAGGTGTATATAGCTTTTTTCTTCTGAAAGTGACATGTTTTGGCAGATATGGTAACCCATACCCAAAATGTGACCCTTTGCATTTAACCCATCACTGGTGAGAAGTGAACACACACACACCCGGAGCAGTGAGCAGCTATCACTGCAGCGCCTGGGGAGCAATCGGGGTTAGGTTTTAAGGGCACTTCAGTGGCATTTCAGTTGCTACCTGTCAGCACTGGAATCGAACCAGCAACCTACTGATTACATGCACAACTCACTAACCAGTAGGCTACAACTGCCCCAGATTCTCTTCGTATATATTCTTTTGTCCAAGAACTGTGTTAAACTTCACATACTATATATCATTAAAAAAAAGATCAAAGGGTTTAGCTTTGATATCTGAGCAATGTTTCATGAAATACATTCTCTGTCAACAGTAATACAGTAAATATAGCTGCAAGCATCAGTGGCGGGCCATAGCACTACAGTGCTATCACCGCCTGGTGCTACTCAGAAGATCATGCATAGTTGTTACATGTATTTATTTCAGAAAATTATTTATTTATTTTAAAGTCTGTTCCAAGTCTTTTATAGGTGACACAATTCCTGTTGCCAGATGGTGGCAATAACTGTGATTCACAATAGCCACATAATTGTAATCAACACACAACACCAAGCATATTTCCTAAGTTTTATATAATCACTCAATCACCATGGCAACAAGTTTGGTAACTGTACCAAGTTTGGTGATGGTAGACAAAACTAACCCTGTCACTTTAGTCAAAAAAGGGGTGCTACAGAGCCTCCCACCATGCCCATGTGTGCCATATTTTATGCCATTTCAAGCATGTTAAGCACCTGAAATACATCAGAATGTGGTATTAAAGTTTGACACGTTACTATGGCAACAATATTTAAGATATCACAAATTCTTCTAGAGCATTACATCAGCCATGTCTCTACATTATTCTGACAAGTCTTAAGTTACTTGACTTAATGTAAGTTGACTATTTAAAGTTTGCTTTAGGTGATGCGCTTCCTGTTGGCAGTTGGTAGTGCTATGACCATGACTCACAGTATTTGCTGTGTTTCTGTCGTGATCAGTCACATCCGCTAACATTATCAATGTGGCTACAGCATGTAGGTATTGATGTACATTATTTATGTTCATTATGAGGACAAAAGCATAGTGTTTGGGGAAATTGATGTTTAAATGATGTGTGTATAGCCCATTACTGTCGCCATTTACACCGGTGCTCAGCTTCAGAGACAGATTGCCGGCCATCAATATTGATTTCTGCGATCATTTAACAACAATTATAAATACTTTTGTATTTAAAACACTTGGTATCTACTTTGTAAATAGTTTTTTAGTTTGAGTTTTACGTTCTAATTTATAAAGCTTTCTCTGCCTTTTGTCATTTGTTTACAAAGTGTTGTAACAAGCAGCCCAGTGGCCATTTTTGGAAATGTACCATGCCAGGGAAAAAGTAAAACTTTATATTTTTATGATATCATCCTCAAATCTTTTAGACTTGTGACTTTGGGACCACTTTTTTCTGGGTTGCTCTGAGACATGAAATATATACTTGTTATGAAACAAAATTATTTGTGCATAACATTTTAGTTCCACTGTACACATCTATAACCTTTTTAATTCTGACGCTTGTACAAGTGTGTACCAAGTGTTTTCTTTCAGAAAATACCACAATTATGTCTGTAGGTCACATGGTTTAGGGTGGTTGAACAAGTTAAATGCCATTGAATTGTGCCCAAGATTTTGTGGCCCCAAAGGTGCATTCATTTATTATTTAAAAAAAATCTGTACGACTCTACGACTCTCAGAAGGCATTTATTAACTCCCTAAAGTTGTATGGATTACTTTAAAGATAAATATATGTATTTTGTGGAGCTTCAAAATCTTAGGCACTATTCAATACCATTTCAAAGCTGGGAAGAGCAAGGATATTATTTAATATAACTCAGATTCTGTTCAACTGACAGAAGAAAATCATATACACTTAGGATGCCTGGAAGGTGCATAATTTATGGGTGAACTGTCTTTAATGGCCATGTCCCACCCTAAGTTTTAAATTCTCATCACAATTTCTTTTACTAAATTAATGGATAACTATGGTAGCCAGGCTTTGTTTTTACCAGTGCTAAACCACAGTCACAGCATGTGTGGCCCTAACTGTATCACTAACTTGGTGTTCCGTTTATCTTTCTTCTTTTTAAATGGTCAGTCTAAAAATTTATATCACTAGTATTGTAAAGCGCAGTCAGTTGTTTTCATGTGTTCTAGTTCATTACTAAATGTTAGTAACTGCATGCATGAACTCAGTATGTGGGTATATTAACAGGCCTGCTGACTCCATTGAGAAAAGTGCCATATTATTAGTAATGTCATTGTCTAATTACCACAGGACAAAAATACATAACTTCAACACACTGTGCAACACACTGTGTAATTGCACATTTCATGTCTTATGGTCATTTTAAAGGACAACAAAATAGAATTAGAAAACGTCTCAGGTTATGTGTTCCCTGAAGGGGAACCTGGGTTACATACGTAACCTGAGACGTTCCCTTTCAGGAACTTGAGCTGTGTCGAAACGCTTTGGGAACGAGATGCCCACTTCACCAGACTGAAGGTTCCCCTGCCTCCTGTGTGAAATTGCACAGTCAAGGCATGAGGACAGAAGAGCCAGGAGTGGCTCGGATATCGAGGCCATAGTGCCTCATAAAGGTTAAGAAAGTGGGCCATCCTGCAGCATCGCAAATGTCCTGAATTGGGACACCTGCATAAAAGGCCTTGGAGGCCGCCATACCTCGGGAAGAGTGAGCATTGGTCCCCTTAGGTGGTAGAATATCAGCGGATTTAAATGAGATGTGAGTAGCATCAGTAATCCAGCGACTTAGGGTTTGCTTGGTAGCAAGGAGATTGCGCTTATGAGGACCAAAGCAGACAAAGAGCTGGTCAATTTTCCTCCACAGGATAGCTCTGTGGATGTATGTGTCCAATGCACGCTGGACACGCACAGTTAAGCTTCTGCTGGTAGAGAGAACCTCAGAGACATAATCTGTCTTGGGTAAAGAAAGGCTTTGTCCAAACCGGGCGCAAAGTCCAAATAAGAAGGTGCCACAGAAAGGGCCTCTAGTAGCACAGCCAGGTCCCACAAAGGGACGCAGGATCGTACCTGGGGCCTCAGCCTTAGTGCACCTTTGAGGAAACGTGTAACCAAGGGGGTGTCTGCCCACTGTATAAGCACCAATTGAAGCGTGGTAAGCTGATATAGCCACCACAAGACCTTCATGGTGGAGTGAGCTAGCCCCACAGAGAACCTTGCCTGCAAGAACTCCAGAACTGCATTAATGGCACAGTTTAGGGCCAGTTGGCGGTCTCCGCACCAAGAAGCGAAGAGTTTCCACTTCAGGGCATACAGTTTCCTCGTGAAGCGAGCTCTGGAATGGAGGATGGTCTCAACAACCTCAGTTGAGAGACCAGAGGCTACAAGTTGTGCCCCCTCAGGGGCCATACCCACCGCCTCACAGCTCTGGGCCGGGGTACATGATGGCGCCCCCTGCCTGAGATAGAAGGTCCGCCCGTCTGAGATAGACGGCCCCAGAGGAGCTGGATGAACTAGAGAGAACTAAAGGGGACATTGCGCTGTCTTTCGAGAGGCGAAGAGGTCTACTTGGGCTTGCCCAAAGATTCTCCATATCTGCTTCACCACCTTGAGGTGAAGCATCCACTCCCCGGGCCTCGGCCCCTGCCTCGACAGGACGTCTGCTCCTACATTGAGATGCCCAGGGATATAAGCCGCTCTCAGCAAGAGGAGCTTTCCCTGGGACCACACAAGGATCTGGTGCGCCAACTTGTAAAGAGGGCGCAAGCGCAAACCTCCTTGGTGATTGATGTAAGATACCACAGCTGTGTTGTCGGTGCGAACTAACACATGCTGTCTTCTTATATCTGGAAGGAAAATGCCTTAAAGCGTAGAATACTAATAACATCTCCAGACAATTTATGTGCCAAAAAAGGTGGCGACCTCTCCACAGTCCAAGGGCAGGGAGAGGTGAGGGATGCGTCTGTCGCAAGTGAGACACGGCGGCAAAGAACTCTCAGTACCGGGCCCTGAGTGAGGAACCAAGGTTTCTTCCATGTATCTATAGCCAGAAGGCAGTGCCTTGTGACCTTGATTTTGTGGAAGGATTTTCCCTTGGGGAAAACCCCTTGGTTTTTAGCCACCACTGTAAGGGCCTCATGTGCAGCAGGCCGAATGGAATCACATTGGACGCAGCTGCCAAGCTGCCAACTGTTTCATGTGGTTTAGAACGACATCTTGATGCCGAACTACCACCCGCTCTGAGTGAGCTAATATCAACCAATCGTCGATATAATTGAGTATGCGGATGCCCTGGGGTCGCAGGGGAGCCAGCGCTGCATCCGCTGCATTTTGCGTAGGCCGAAAGGAAGAACCTGATATTGGTAAGCTTTGCCCCTGAAAGCAAACCTCAGGAACCTCCTGTGTTGAGGAAGGATGGGTATATGAAAATATGCATCTTCCAGATCTATCGTGACAAACCAGTCCTCGGACCTAATTAGGGACACGATCTGTTTTACAGTAAGCATCTTGAACTTCAGTCTCATGACTGAGCGGTTCAGGAGACGCAGATCTAAAATAGGATGCAACCCTCCATCCTTCTTGGGAACAATGAAGTAACGGCAGAGCCCTAACTCTTTCTGCTAAGGATGGACCACCTTGATGGCCTCCTTCCTCAGGAGAGTTTGTACTTCTTGCTCCATAACCAGAGCCTGCGCTGAATCCACTAATGTGGAGAGAACCCCGCCGAAAGTAGGCGGATGGTGGTAGAATTGAATTCTGTAGCCAAGTTCTACCGTGCGCAGGACCCATTGAGACCTGTGTGGTAGCCTTTCCCAGGCTGCCAGCTGGTCTCTTAAGGAAACAAGTCTCTCGAGACTGGTCTCTGGCATTTTTGGTGTGAATAGACCGGTGCCCTGTAAAGGAAACCCTGCAGGGAACTTCCGGTTCAAACTCACCAGGAACCTCCGTAGAGGTAGCGCTTCCCCCATGCTTGCTGAACTTGGCAAACACTGGGGGGCGCTGTTATCTAATGCGGCTTTGCCCTGAAGCACCCGAAGTGGCAGGGTCAACGGCCTGGCCTCCAGAGGGCACTGGGGAGGTGCAGGCATTGTATGATGAGATGTAAGCCGCTGCTCCCCAGATGGGGCTGCCCCCTGAGGTCCTCATCATTCTCTTTCAGCAGGTCGGCTTGGTATGCCTGCAACACCGCCATGGTCTGCAGGAAGGCACCAGCCTGCCCTACTAACCGTGTCCCCCCTGCCCTCCAGCGCTGCTTTGTGCAGCGGCTTGGAAAGCAGAGCCGGAGCCTTAAGAACGACGCCACATCAGGAAACAGATAGCAGTTAGCGTCTGATCAACCTGGGGCATCGCCTTATACCCGTATTTATAGATACGGGCCAAGTATGGTTTAGCAAAAAACATTTAGAAAAACGGTAGGCTCCAGTGTCTAGGCTCAATTTAGCACAGCCAAAGTAACAATCCCCAAAACTCCTCCCATTGCGGGGACTGAGAGGACTCATCAACGCTCTTTGCGTCCACTTCATCCGCGGACGAGGGGCAGAGAGTCGCGCCCTCTCCCCAGGGAGGAGCCACAGAATGGGCTTCAGAGCCCAGAGAAAGAGCGGAGAATCTGGCGGGTGATGAACAAGATTGGGCGTGCCCGTCTTAATTCCCTCTGCCAGATACATCAGCGAACGCCACGAGCACGTGAGAACGCTAGCGAAGGCTCTCTTCTCAAAGAAAGCCTTCCAGGAGCAAAGCGAGCACATTAAAGCCCGCTCACAAGCTGGCAGTCAGCTCTCTCGAGGAGTGACTGAGCATGCTTCACTCCCAAGCAATGCTAGCGGAGGCTCTCTCCTCAAAGAAAGCCTTCCAGGAGCAAAGCAAACGCATTGAAACCCGCTCACAAGCGGGCAGTCAGCTCCCTTGAGAGGTGACTTTTTTTTAGCTTTAGGCATTATTTAAATATCCTACTTTCTAAAGACAGACAAACGATAAATAGACAGACAATTTCACACAGAGCATTTCGCTGAATGACAGAAGCTGCCGGTTGGCTCAGCACATGTGCTTTTAAGCTTCCTGGTCGTGACGTCACCCCGTCTGGGACCTATCGCCCCGGATTTTACACGTGATTCAGAGTGCATAAAAGCTGGAGGCATTCCCAAAGCGTTTTGACGCAGCTCGAGTTCCTGAAAGGGAACAGAATTTACCTTTGGTGGGTAATAATAATCCTTAGTTTTTATAGTCTTAGACTTGCTTCTTTTTCTTTATTACCATCAGACCAAATGGGGTTTTTATTCTGTTTGTTGCAATATTTTGCAGGGAGAAAATTAACAGATGGAAATCAGGTTCAAGCCTTTGCCATGCAAGCCAAACAATTGGTTAAATCTCTCAAAAATAAACAAAACAGAGGCATACTTATTTGCACCGGTAGTATTTGTTGTATTATGATCTTTTAATAGCAAGTAAATCACTTCCTAAATTCTGTTTACAATGTATTTTACAGTGTTACAGTATTATTGTGACATTCACCCAGACTCTTGAGTCCTTTTGATGTTTGGTGACCCCTTGAGATCTGAGGATCAGTGCTGCGTATTGTTCCCTTTCGAGGACGTTCACTCACATTGCGTCAGTCGCTGACGCTATGGGGGAGAAACCTTGTTTCCTCACCTTTCCTGAAATCTTATTGAATAACGCCAGTTGTACGACTGGCCAATGGCACATCAATATGCAAATCGCATGCAAATACTGTATGAGACCTCAGGCAGTATATAATGCGCTACACAGTGACATTGCCTCAGAATCTTTTCCTTCACCTGAAGACTACATTATGGATAAATATGATCTTGTGGAATCTGCGTGGGACTCATCGCATTGCCGGACTCGCATGGGTTCTGCGCGCCGTGTTTGGGTCTCGCCCACACGCCTTGGTGGGCTCGGATTACGCGCACTTCCGAGATGATGGTGCACGCTTTGCGAGCTTGCTGGGCTATCGCCCGCGGCATCGCTGGGGTGGGGCCCACTGCCGCCAGCATGCCGCTGGCAGGCCCCCCACCCTCTTTATCCCAAGGCAGCGGTGACGGCGCGTCACACCGTCCTCGGCCGTTGGCCCACTCCCCGGTGAACCTCCGTCCTTCCCATCCTCTGTGGCGGGCTCGTTAGAGCGTTTGCTTCTGACGCCAGAGACCCCGGTTCAAGTCTCGCTCTGACAATGCTATTTGCAATATTCGCGGTGCGCCCGAGGCAGTGGGGGGGTCCACCGCCCAGGAAGAGCCGGAGCCCACGCTGTCAGGAGAAGGCGTCGAGGGAGTGGGAACTGCCGTCGTCCTGACGGGATCGTCAGGAGAAGGAGTCTGCTGGTAGAGAGGCCAGCGGCCAAGTTACGTGTTCTGTCTGTTTGTCCAAAGCAAATTTTGTGCAACACAGAAGTAATAGAGCATCGTATCTCTTCACAAAAAGAGCTGTTTCCTCCTCCCCTTGTCACTGAAGCCAGCCCGGCCCTGCGGTTAAGCAGCGCGTGGGCGCAGCCTCTTCATGTGAGGTCTGCTCATCACCCCCTCGTTACGGATGGGGTCACGGGACCGTCAGCCAATGGCGCGCGGTTGGCTATGCACCGGGCTGTACCTATATGCCAACTGTGCGAGTTTCTAAGTGCGTGGAAAGCGCTGCCCGGCGTATCGATGTGGCTCTTAAGGACTATAGAGCACGGGTATTCACTTCAGTTTCAACGCAGCCCACCCCGCTTCTGCAGCGTGACGCCATCGTTGGTCTTGGCGCGAGACGCGCCGCTCTTAAGACAGGAAGTGTCGAGTTTGCTCGCCAAGGGAGCGATAGAGTCAGTTCCCCTGCCAGAGCTGAACAGCAGCTTTTACAGCCGGTATTTCGTGGTGCCAAAGAAGGATGGCGGCCTCCGACCAATTTTGGATCTGAGGCCCATCAACCGCGCGCTCGAGAGGCGTGCTTTCAAAATGACCACGCTCAGACAAATCCTGGCGCAGGTGGATGCTTATTTTCATGTGCAGATAGCCCCGCTTCACAGGCGCTTTCTGAAGTTTTCAGTTCGAGGGGGTCGCGTACCAGTATACGTCTCTAGCCCGCGCACTTTCACGAAGTGTGTAAATGCTGCGCTCTCCCCACCCCAGGGCGAGAGGCAAGCACATTATAAATTATTTGGACGATTGGCTGATTCTCGCCCGTTCTGCCTGCCGCAGAGCAGACGAGTTTCGACTCATCTCCGCTTAACAGTCACGCGCTCTTGTATGACAGCGCTGACGCCGTGGCGCAACCCCGTGCTATTCAGTCGAGGGGTTCCATTAGGCTTGGTGACCAGGCATGTGGTGATTGTGATGGATGCGTCGCCAGAGACTTTCGCATTGGATTGTGGACGCTATCACTTTAGCTTATGAAGCGCAAGGGAAAGTATGCCCGCAGAATATTCGGGCGCATTTTACGAGGGCTATTGCTTCGTCATGGGCATGGTCTAAAGGTATGTCTGTTCAAGCTATATGTTTAGTGGCGGGATGGTCTTTACAGAACACCTTCGCCAGATTCTACAAACTGGATGTTTCTTTCCTGGCTTCGCGTGTGCTCGCTGAGTGGTGATTGTTGCTTAAGCTTGTTTTTGGACATGTGTTTGCTGGGACCGCCGTATAGCCGTCCATTCATTATACAGTGTGTGCAGCTCGCTGTTAACCTGATTATGTATATATGGGTAACCGCTGCATAGCGTTTCGCCGTTTACCTGTTATACGTTCTTATAATACGTTGTGTGTCTATACATAACCGCTTAGTAGCATTTTGTGTTGTATATATGCTATGATCATTGTATATGGGTAACCGCTGTATAGCGTTTCGCTGTTTGAGTGTTACAAGTTCTTATAATATGCTTGTGTGTATATACATAACCGCTGAGCAGCGTTTTGTGTTGTACACGATGCAGAGCTCTGCATGACAAACAACCCGGGTATCCCGTGTTATTGTGTGCTTTTCTGCTTRAGTGCTTTATACTATGCCGTATGCAGATCATATGGCCTGTTGCTGAGGGCTCATTGGCTGCCTTAGGACCTATCGAATGCGAGACAGCGCAGTTCACCGCTTAGGGGGCTAGATTTTCACACTGATTGTCTGTGACCGGTCTTGGCCGCTCTCACGGCGTGATTTTACAATGATTTTGCGTTATTTTGCAACTGACGCAATGTGAGTGAATGTCCTCGAAAGGGAACGTATACGGTTACTGTCGTAACCTCGGTTCCCTGAAAGACAGAAACGAACATTGCGTAAGTTGCCGTGCTTGCGGCCGTATGTATGCTGAGGTTCAGGCAAAAATTCTGAGGCAATGTCACTGTGCAGTGCATTATATACTGCCTGAGGTGTCATACAGTATTTGCATGTGATTTGCATATAGATGTGACATTGACCAGTTGTACAACTGGTGTTATTCAATAAGATTTCAGGAAAGGTGAGGAAACGAGGTTTCTCCCCCATAGCGTCAGCGACTGACGCAATGTTTGTTCCCGTCACTCAGGGAACCGAGGTTACGACAGTAACCATATACGTTTTCCCGTTGGGCACGAGTTACGTTGGGTTCAGTAAGTTTTCTCTTGTTCTCCTTCCGGGTTGTATCCCTGTGGTTTTGTTTTATATTTTATCAGTCTAAACAGTGAAATTACATAACTATTATAGAGTATTAAAAGACATGCAAAAATTATTCAAAAACATTCTTGATTGCCAGAAATTACATTTTAAATGCTTAGCATTAGTTACATTATAAAATGTAGAATCTTATTTTGATTTTTTTTTATTATTCAGTTTATCAGTATTTCAGAAAGTGGGTTCGAGTATGCCATGACAGATGTTTTAACTTGTTCTAGAGTGGTCAGGACAAAGGCTGTTGGGGGCATTAGTGTAGCCTATGCAAAAAACAGCAGTGCATCCACCTCTTACTGCAGATAAGATGGTATTTCACAGAGCTCACACTGTACCAAGCCAAAATGCATTTACACATCACAAATTCAGAGTGACAGGTTGCTAAATGTAAATTATTGCTGTTAAAATCTAGACTTAAAATGTCTTAAAGAAAAATCAGCTCCTGTTGGCAGACTGTTATTATATTTGAAACGCAGTGCTTGGAGGTTTTTACCACAGATTTTTGTCACCCTAATTCTAAGACCAGTCACTATTCTCATCTGTCCCCCACTGTTGTGGAAGATACCATTCTGTCTTATGTTAAAACGTATCTTGAACTAAATAGAATGTTATAAATAATAAATCAGATGGAGATAAAGTGGTTGGAACCATTTAGTATTCCATGTTCTAGAAGACAGCAGCATTTGGTATTTTGCAAGCAAAAGTAAAGAATCTAGGCTGTCTTTTTCTGCTCTCTAGTGTTGTAAATGTCAGCATGAGGACAATAGCAGGGGCTTCGATTCACTAAATATTGGCAGTGTTTCCCCTACCATTATATTAGGGGGGCGCCCCGCCCCCTCAACGGCACCCCCGCCCCCTTGAAGGTCAAGTTAATTTTATTTTATTTTCGTCGAATAACGACATAAGTAATTTAAGATCATCTTTCCTATATAACAGGTCTGTGCTTTTTCTTTTATTAAACTAAATAGCCTTATGTTATTTATACGATGNCATGTAATTTCTGTCTCCACGTTTGCGCGTTTACAATTGTCCTCCATATCGAGCACGGCGGAGTTCCGCCCCGATGCGCGCACACACAGACACGTGCGCGCACACACCCACCAGCGGACAGAGAGCGAGCGTCGGAGAATATGTCGCATCAGGCTGAAAAGCAGGCAAAAATATCCGCGTTTTTTAAACTTTGATAAAGTGTTTGTGTGAGTGTTTTTCCGCACCACCCATAACAGGCCCGCCCCCCCAAAGCCATGATCCTAGGGGAAACACTGATTAGGATACTAATGACTCGATTACCTGCGACCATTACAAGGTCACATTAAATCATTGTTGTAGATAAGTATAGTGTGCCTGTTTTGCATTTTTATTAAGCAAAATAGGTCATTTACATACATATTTGCCAGTGATTCCCAACCCTGTTTTTCAAGGAATCGTAGGCTATTGGTGGCCATGGTAAACAGTATACTAGCCTACTAGCATCAGAAAATGCATTTACACTGTTAATCCACTGGTTTCAAGGGATATGGTGCAATGAAAGGACATGGATTATACTTCACAATATTAGTATTCTTCGTGTAATTCAAAAGTGGCAAACTACATTGAAAGTGTATTAATCTTAATTAAACTAAAAGTACCTTAGGGACAAGTAACTTTTTCATTTTAATGTTTTAATAATTAAAATTTTGACATGCAGTGTATACATCGTTTGATCGTGTTTTGGGCAAGATGGGAAATAATTATGGTAAATGTAATAAATGTAAGACTTTAGATTAATAACCTTCCACAAACTGTCATAATGTAATGCCTTTGTGAGAAGTTATGTGTAATGCATCAAATAACAGTTCACGAATTTGAAATATTCAATATTTCTCATTTTTTATTTTGTAGGGAAATGAAGCAAGTTATCCCCTGGAAATGTGCTCGCATTGTAAGTATTATAAAGCTTGTACCTAATTTGCATACAAAATATTTAAAATCTAATTTAGTATATGTTTTAGTTGTATGTAGTTCTGTAGCTAGTGCAGAAACAGTTATGAGTTCAGCTGAAACTAATGTCAGGTATGTTTGTCTCCAGAGATGTTGATAACTATTTTCAGGTCTGAAACTTCAATTCATTCTGCCTCTCTCTGATGTACACAAACGTTTAACAAATAAAACAAAACTTACAGAGAAAATGACAGCCTGCAGGAAATTTGAGCAAATCAGTTAATCTTTCTTGAATCTAACCATTTAAGTTAAGTTGTGTTCCTGTAGCTCAGCTGGTAGAGCATTGCGTTAGCAGCGCAAAGGTTGTGGGTTCTATCCCAGGGAACACAAGTACTGATAAAAAAATGTTTGCCTTAAATTTAAAATTACACCAAAAAGTTAATCAAAAATTGGGTGATGCGCATGCACACAAATTGTGTGTATGATGGTGGCGAGGCAGGTCTCTCTCAAGACCTGAAGTGGGACAATCACATAGACTGCAATGTAGAAAAAGTCCCAGCAGAGGTTGTACTTTCTTCGTCAGCTGAAAAAGTTCAACCTGCCACAAGCACAGATGACACAGTTTTACTCAGCTGTCATCAAATCGGTCCTGTGCTCCTCTATAACTGTTTGGTTTGGGTCAGCCAGCAAATCAGATAGAAGTAGACTGCAGCAGACCGTGAGGACCACTGAAAGGATAATTGGTGTTAACCTGCCCAACGTTCAGGACTTGTGCAACTCCAGAGTTAGGAAACGGGCAGGTAGCATCATCACAGACCCCTCTCACCCTGGCCACAACCTGTTCGCACTTCTCCCCTCAGGCAGACGTTACAGATCTTTGTCCATCAGAACACCACAGAACAGTTTTTTCCCCAATGCCATCATCAGTTTAAACAGCTAAGCACAGAACCCGTTACCCGTTTATCACCTAATACCTGTCTTTCTCTGCAATTTCAATTCTTTACATCTAATCACCACCTCTCTCAAGTACTATGCAAACACATATGCATATTCTTTTATTTATACAGCTGTATATATACTGTAAAGGCACAATCTGTACATAGATCTTTTATTGTACACAACATTATTATTATTATTATTATTACTATAAAATTATTATTATATTTTATTTCATTTTCTTTTTACTTACTTATTGTTTTCCCTGTTCTCATGTCATGTGTATCTTGCCTTTTGCAAGCTGGGCCCCCCCAAAAATGGTTGCCACTTGCAGAGACCAAAAAACACAAGATCGATAGATAGAATACATTTTGACACATTGGGCTAAATTAATAATCTTCACTTATTTATGTCTATGTTAATGCCTTTCAGAATCAGTGAATTTTACATATTCCAGTTTCAGTTCAGTTTTCATGTTCATGTTTGTCTATTCGTGTGCATAAAATAGAAATGCCTCCATATTTGTCTATAGTTGTGCAAAAAAATATATCTTGCCGCCATGGAGAAAGCACCTGAGCGCATGCGCGATCTGTGGAATCGACGTATCTGCTCAATAAATAATGCCTGTGAAGTGGTGACGTATTTTTGACAGTAGAGTCACGTTGGTGAAATCGTATTCGTAATGGAGAAAGAGTAATCATAAAGTTGCATTTCGTGTTTGTAATTTTTGTTGTTAAAACTTACTAAACTTATATTAATTCATATTCTGACAGATGAAAATACACACAATACATTTTATGTACGATTGAACTCATTCGAGAATTTACAAATATTTATTTTTTGCACAACTATAGACAAATATGCACGCATTTCTATTTTATGCACAAAGATATATAGACAGCTATCTTACCCCATATTCAAGCCCCCAAAAAGACTGTTTGTGGGGTTAGTCTTTAAAAAGACTGTTTGGGTTTTTAAAGTAAATAGAGATGGCTAACAGATAGCGAGAGATGGCACAAGCAAACTTGGCAAGAGAACTAGAGTGAATGGCGCTATACTTGTGTGGGACTCTTATATAGTAGCACCCTCTGTTTTAATTGGTAGATTTGAAATGAAACTGTGTGGTTGATTTGTTTGTTTGTTTTATAATTGTCCAACCGCTTGCACTTTGACATGGGGGGAATCTGCTGCATCTCCTTTGTACTAATAGCCATCAAGTATATCAAGTGTTCATTTCGAGACCGTAATAGATGACCCAAAAAGGTGACATGCAAATTCTGCAGGCAAATGTTCGCTTAAAAATCATCAACTTCAGTCGAACAGTTCATCAAACATCACTTGTTATTTAAAATGTGAGTATGTAGCTTAACGTTAGCTGCTTTACAAAGTTGCTTGCCCATAAATGTGCGCTATTATTAGGAACAAATCGAAGTTTGTTAAAATGTGGAATAGTGGACATGTTCAAAAAAGACGATATGCTAAGCTTGCCAGATCTGCCAAGCACCTGCACTTTATCCGTTCCATATCCATGTCATCAGCATGCATCTTCTCAAAAGCCGGTGCAATGTCTTCATTGTGAGTGGGACATGAAGCTCACTTCTCCCTGACACTGCAGGCAAACTCATGTCCTAAAACCCTTTTTGTGTGACAAGATGACAAGATTCATGACACACCTTATTAATAAAGCATACTATGTACTAAGCATACTAATTTAAACATGTGACTATTCGAATAGTGGTTTAAATGAAGGACTACCAGTCAACTAGAAAAATGCTGTTGCTGTTTGACAGTTGGGCTGATATTTGTGATTCATTGCCACTCATCTCAATATAGGGACATTAGTGAGTCAATGAATGTACACAGAGACGAGTGATAAAGACAAGCATATTTCATGGGTTATTGGTGTCATTGTATTTTTCAGACAAAATTAACTTTATGTAGGAATATTATAACTTTGTGGATTTCTTATTATTTTCTCTATCATTATGTTATTTTTTGGAATGTTGTACATCACAGTGTTACATCTTTTAAGTTGTAGTTACTTGTTCCCCTATTTTGTTATATAAGGAATAATTGTCACCTTGTCATTTTTCCAGTAAAAAAATAACTACTATGTTACAGTAGTACAGACTTATATATATATATATATATATATATACTTTTACCTTCCACTATTAATTTATGGTTAGCACACATTTCCTGCATTGAAACAACCCAAGCTGTCATTACTAGTTTAAAAGTGTCACTTTTAAAAAGAAAATCTAACTGTTACTTCTATAATTTGGTATTGTTTAGAGGTTGACCAAAACTCTAGATAACAAAGCATATTTATTATCTGTTCTGGTTCTTTTGCTATGCTTGGCTGTACGTCCGTTTGGAATTAATTGTAATGTTCATGTTTGTCAGTCATTTTTTCTTATGATTTCAGCAACTTATTTGATTTATCTTGCTGTATGTTTCTACTCGTTTTGTTTTTCACCATTTCTGTCGGTTACAGTAGCTTGCAGAGGATAGCCAATGGAAGGGTCATATGATCATCTGAATGAGCTTACAGTTAGTAATGAAGTATGATATTTCATAGCTTACCAGTGGTATTATACACTAGGATACGTGAGATCAGTATGGATCAGAGCTAAAGTGCAATGGGTAAGCCTATCTCAGCTAAAGTGTTTGACATGAGACACCTATTTGTGTTTTGGCTGAAGCACCTCTTCACAGGACAGTGAATGTTTTATGCATGTGACGGATTGTTTACTAATGTTGTTTGCCTCTCAATTCATTTTTTTTCCCTCTCTCTCCTGTTTTTTCACCTGCCCTCTCCTCTCTAGTCGATGCAGATGAGATTAAAAGACTGGGAAAGAGATTTAAGAAACTCGACCTAGATAATTCAGGATCTCTGAGTGTTGAGGAGTTCATGTCTTTGCCCGAGTTACAGCAGAATCCGCTGGTGCAGAGAGTAATTGATATATTTGACACAGACGGCAATGGTGAGGTGGATTTCAAAGGTGAAGCCAAACAGTCTTTTTCTCAAACTATATGTACACAAGAATGTTTTTTTTTATGTATTTTTTTTTTTTATATTTATTTAAATAATTTTATCTGGGCAACTCTCAGGAAAACATCAAAATATCAACAGTTGACATTTAATCAAAAACAAAAAAACATCTAAAAAAAAACACATTATAGTACAGCAAAATAATAATACAGACAATGGGTTTTTTCGTATGATTGTTATAAAAATTGTCACCATGAAAAATTTTAATTTTCTTTCGATTTGAGGGTAAATTGTGACATGGAAATCCATGTCTCTATAGTTTTGTCTTTCTCCACCACTTCACCTCTTGGGGGTTTGGTTCCTTGCCACAATTTATACTTTTTTTGTACAAAAAATATATATATCAATTATAAACAATAAATATAATATTAATATAATTGTGTTATATAAATATAGTATAATAAATACTATATTTCTGTAAGGCTCATTTGCGACTATGCACACTGTGTAAGATATAGAAATAAATTAATAATTAAATAAAATATAGAATGTATATGATTTTCGTAAAAAGAATTATGACTGTCCTTCAGTTTCCACCAGATCCAACAATTTTGCAACTGTTGTTTCATTCAAAAGTGTAGAAAATGTCACTAAAAAAGCATGCTTGAGATTAAATATTAAAAAAAAAAATTAAAATATCAGATACATTGTGAATATAATTATGGAAAATAATATTTTTGTGCATCCTTTCTAACCAAACTATATTCTTGTCAAATTATGTAAAAAAATGTGTTAAAGTTATATACAATGCTAGTTATAAAATTAGTCTTGACCGAGGAGTCTGCCACTTCCAAGAATTCTTTTAATTTCATTTTCATGTCAGATTATTTAATTTTATTAAAATTTATAATTGTATTAATTATTTACCAGCTATTTTTGATGTTGTCAAACAAAATACATGATTTGTAATGGTGTAAATAACATCTGTGCATGGCAGTTTATTCCTCTGATGCATGTATGTCACTGTCATGAATCCTTCATGTGTTTCATTTGGTCTCCTCAGAGTTCATAGAGGGTGTGTCGCAGTTCAGTGTGAAGGGAGATAAAGAACAGAAGTTGCGCTGTGAGTAGCATACCTACCTCAGCTCTATTTCTGTTTCCATCTACATCAAAGAATAATTGATGGACACCCAGGGGTTATAATCTAATGCTGTTATGAATGTCCCCCAGTTGCTTTTAGAATCTATGACATGGACAAGGATGGTTACATTTCCAACGGAGAACTCTTTCAGGTGTTGAAGATGATGGTGGGCAACAACTTGAAGGACACTCAGCTGCAGCAGATAGTGGATAAAACTATCATCAATGCAGACAAGGATGGAGATGGAAGAATATCTTTTGAAGAGTTCTGTGCTGTAAGAAAACTTAGTTTGCTTGTTTTGCTTGCAATTACAAAATATGCTGTATTAGGTTTACTGGCTCTCAGATAAGGTGGTCTGGTCTGCCAGTTTGACCGAGCTGAATACATTAGGCTGGTTTAAGCTGGTGTTTTAGCAGGGATATTTGAAAGAACTGTTAGTAACTGTCTGGCACACAGGTAAGTGTATAAGCCATATAAGCCAAGGTTGGTAAGTACAACTCAAAGCAATGTCTTAAAGGCAGGGCAGGTAACATTTTTTGTTATGTAGATTGAAAGTCATCACATCCTGATAGTAATTACTAAGTAAAATGGTCTAAATACATTTATTTATATTTTTCTTCTGAAGAAGGCACAGAACCATTAAATGTTTATCAAATCATTGCATTCAGTCTGAACCATTCAGTCTAAATGCAATGATAGGGTGTTCTACCTGCCTGTCAAACTATGCATAAAAATTTTTTAATTTGCTTTAGAAACATATGATTTATACCTAAATGGAAAATAATTTGGATTTTTAAAAACATTTACCATTTATTATTTGCAGGTTGTTGGTGGTCTTGATATACACAAGAAGATGGTTGTGGACGTGTAAGTGCAGATCAATCTCCACAAAATCTGCTTTCCATTTCATTTCTGACGATCTGCTCAAGATATCCAGCAAACGCTCTCTGTGTATTTCAATGGAAGTATTTACCAAGCCACTTTCTTTTGAGTAGAAGCTTTGTTGAGCCAATATGTGTTATTGAACTCTGATCTGCTAAGTAACCTGGTATGGCACTGTTTAGGCTTATGGACATTGAAGCGCATGGCAGTGAAAGAAAGGGCATTGGCTTGATCATATTTATTTTGTTTCTTTTGTAATATTTTGTTTTCACCTGTTTTTTTTAAATATGATACAAATTAATGCAAATGTAGAGCAGAACATACAGTTGAAAGTAGTGCCTACCACCAGAAAGCTGTTTTAATTGCATGATGCAATAATGAATTGTTCTTTACAGGTTTTGCCATTACCTTTTTTGATGGCATTTCTAATCTATTTCTATCATCTAACCATGTTTAATACCGGTTTTTGTATTGATTGTGATATAATGTTTGAGTAAATGTTTATATTGTTGGAAAGTGCACTTTCCTTAACTTATTTGAGACAGTACAGCAGAAACAGGTACCAGGATAAAAATGTGTTTTTCTTCAAAAGCACTTCACACGAAGCAAATATATATTCTGACAATCCCACAAACAGCATGTGGGCCTCAAAAATAACATTTAAACACAAGCCACACTTAATAATGAATGTCACTGCAGCAGATAACGAAATATCAAACCAGCATTTGCAAAGAAATTATGCATTTCTCAGCATTTCAGTTTTCTCAATTGTCACTTTTTGATCAAGATGATTTCCTTATTTAATAAAAGCATAAAGCAATTTTCCCTCAAGTTTACACAATTTTAAGAGTCCTAGCAGGGTACGCACAGGTGTATTTTATCTATTTTTTGTTGTCTTTTGGACAGTAGAACATTTTCAACAGTATATCATTTAAAAACTAACAAACTACAACTATGTGAAGTGATTTGCTTATAAAGCGTGCTTGTGCAATCTTTAAAATGATAAAAATTGCTTTCCAGTGTGGCTTGCATTTCCTGAAATTTTTAGGGCCACAGTGATTTTGATTATTTTTATTGTTATTTTGATTGCTTATTCTGCAGGTGATTGAAACAGAATCAGAGCTTTAAGGTATCCAAAAACTGCTATAGGAAATAAACAAAGTAAAGCTTTATAAAACTATCCAATGACTGGATGTTTACATGCATGACAGGATCATTTTAACCAAATTCATGAAACTGTTAACTGTTAATTTAGAAATACTGTCTCTTTATTTCTTAGCACATTAACTACTTTGACAATATCACCGAGAAACTTCTGACTGCTTCCTTTAACTGCTTTCTTTCTGCATGTTTATCAATTTAACATAATCCAGTTGTTTACACTCGACTGTGAAATTGATATATCAAAGATCCATGAAAAACATTACACACATATTGCCAAATTTTAGGAAAACAAAAGCATTAATTACATGTACATTCTTGTTAGAACCAGACCAAATTTGGGTGATAATTTGTCCCTTCGTTTTGTAAATATGCCTCTTTACATCTTATAAGTTATTCATAATTTTTTTTGGTGAATGGAATGGAAACCTTGAGGGTTCATGATCATTACAAGTCAGTTTTGGAATATGTATTCTGCATGCTGCATTATAATGCATATGGACTACCTGATTCTGTTTGAAAACAATAAAAGTGTAAAATCTGACTGGATCCACAGCGTGCGTCATTTTCATTGATTTGTTTATTTTTTTGAAGATAAGTGAATATTTGTTGGCTTGAAGAACTGGGTAAAAGCAGTTCATTGGTGTGCAGATTCCTGTACAATTCATAAATACATTTCAAGCCAATCACCATATCTAAGGTGTTTAAGATGAAGATCATGAGTTAGAACCTCTCAGCTGCACGGCTCGCCACTGCCCGAATGTTGCCATACACCTTCGATGGTGGACTCCCTGTCAGAGTAAAATTAATATTACTGTTTAACAGAGTTTGTTTAGTAGCATAAGTCAAAAGTTTCATTTTTCTTGCACTAACCAAGAATGAGGTTGCATATTGCCGTCCGGGCCATTTTGATATTCTGAAAGGATCCCATTATATGAATCTTACTGTAGAGAGAACCGAAACAAAAAAATAAAATTTATTCTGTATTTGGTATTGTGCATTTTTGTAGTTCAAAAATCAATTAGCTATGGTGGAGTCCTCATTTCCATAAAAATCTCTGTTACAAGTTGAGAAAAACTAGCATTTATGTGAGGAATTGACACAAATTTAATTTTATATAATTTGAAATCATTTAAACTGTTACGGTAATAACCATTACTTATTGTATTCAATAGGAAATAAAGCAAAATAGAGGCATTTTCAAACTTGGTCTTACACTTTTCACATTTGGTCAATGTCGAACAATTAAAAAACAAGTAATTAGATAATTATGAAAAGGATTTCATTTTTTCTTTATCTGAAATGACTTACGTGTCCGCAAGCACAATCCTTGTTTTCGTCACATTCTCAATGGTGAATTTTGTTTTGCCTCCTTTCCCAGCTATTCTACCAATTGCTCTGGATAAATGGTCTCCTTTCAGAGGTTTAACTGCAAACACACACAAAATTACTCACCAAAAACTACACAACGCATCATAAATTGTCTAAAGTTAAAAATGACTTACCATCTGTGACATCAAAGGTTTCCAAAAACAGTTCATCTAATCTGATCAGCGCGAGTGCGTCCTGTGGATCAACATTTTAACATAATACTTAAACTCTGCAATTTAGATAAAAACTGAATAAAAACAAACTAAAGGGCCACTGTAGCAAATTTGATTCTAACTGTTGGCAAAATTTTGGTTAAAACTGTTATCAGCAAATAATAGCATAATAACTTAAGCTTAATAATCAATACCGTTATAAAAATAAAAAAATACAAATAATGAAATAACTGAAGCTATATTTAACATATTTATATGCATCAATAACAATTAATAGTATTTAACAGCAATATATACCTATGTTTTTAACTAAAACATATCAATTAAAAAACTTAAAGTACATAATGTTTATACACCATAAATACATGCATAAATAATAGCACTGGCTCTCACCTCCACCTGAAATCCTAAAACAAACGCTTTCACAAAATCTGCAGCTTTAGTGAGAGCACCAATGTCTTGAGTTTCTTTACATGTCTGTTAATTAGAAGTAGTTCATTTGAGCAATTTATAATGCATTTTTCAGACAAACTGACACAAACTAACACCAGCTGAGGGAACAATGTCCCAATTTAAGCATAGTCATAGGGCCTTTGCTTACTTTAATCTCCACATTTCTTGTTTTGAGATTAAACCGCACTTGAAGCTGCAGGTTTTCAACAATGGGGGTGAATATTTTCATCCAGTTTTCCTTCAGAGGTGTGTAACGGTGAGCAGGGACAGGCACTTTACGCATTTCATCTGCACCTCCCTGAAACAAACGATAATAAATGGTCAGTCTAGAAACGGGCCTTTTCCATTTAATTTCTATAATATTTTGCTATTTTTATCAAACACAGTGTCTGTGTGTTAATGATGTAGATCTATTATTAAATTATAAATTATTCAAATGTACACTATAACTATGCCTTCAAAAAGCAGGATAGCACTTTTATTAGTAATTTAATAGTTATTTATCCATTAATAATTATAACCATTCAGCTATAACCAGTCTTGTTCTCAAACCCATGACACAACAAGGTGTTTATTAGAAAGGCACATTAATGCTGATATTACAATTTAATACTGATATTTACTTTTTTAACTATCAAATTTCTTATTACTCTAATAAGAAAGAAAAAACAATAACAAGGATTTGTTCCATAGCACAAACCTGAATGAGTTTGTCTGCTTTGCTAAGTCTAAGATGAGAGTTCAATACATTTACATTACATTTCCTTCAGAGGAGGCAGCAGCAGATCTACTCATTGACTACTCAGTAGGGTACTCATGGACCCCAGTAGAGCAGCTTGAAATACCTCTGAAATATCTCTAAGGACCTGACCTGGACTCACCACAATCATGCCCAGGTAAAAAAAAGACTGGCAACAGCTGTTACCCCTGAGACTACTGAGGAAATTAAGGATCTGCACAGAAATTTTGAAAATGATAGATACCGGGAATAAAAAGTATATTGACCATTCAACATGGTATGGGAACTGCTGAGCTTAAGACCAGAAAGCCCTGAAGAGAGTAGTGTGCTTAGCTAAGCGCATCTCTGTGACTGTTCTCCCATCCCATGCATGGCAACCACACCAGACGATGCAGAGCCAGGGCTAAAAAGATCCCTTAGAGAGACTCCATTCAATATGGAAATTCACTATTTAGTCTGCAGCAATCTGGCAAATGATTCCGTAATCTGATGACCAAAACAGAGAGACTCATAAAGAGCTTCTGCCATCAGACTCCTCAATACAGACACATCCTTACAGAGTCTGGTGGTGTAGTGTTACGCAGTACACTAACACACTGCACTGCACATTGCACATGTAGCATTTTGCACACCGCACTTTACTTACTGTGACACCCCCCTTTCATTTTCCCACATTACTTGCAGTTTAGTTCTTTGGTTGTACATATTTACTTTAATATTTCGTCTTAAATTATTTCTTAGTTTTTACATTTTATTTTTTTCTTATACTTTAGTTATAATTTATACTATTTTATACTTCTTTCTTTACTTATTTAATTGTATTTAATATCTACTTGCATTACTTATAATCTGTATTTAAGTATTATGCTTATTGTAACTGTGTGAAAAATAAAATCTTGAATCATTTATGCATTGGGTATATGCTTTTATTCAAAGTGATTTACACTGCATTCAAGGTATACATTAAACGTTAGAAATTGTGTGGTGTGTGCGGTGCGTTTTAATGCCAATATAAAAGCTTGCCTAGCAGTTTGCATGATGTGGCTTCTGTTAAACGAATAAAAAACTAAAATGTATTTAGGCCTATATATTATATAAAAACATTTAAAAAAAACTGCTCACAAATATATCAGATCTTTCTCAGCCAGAATCACAATCATTCAAGCACTTTAAAATGTAATTCAATAAATTAATATTAATAAATGTCAATATTAATACTTTAAACGAATAAAGGGCCTTTTATATCAGTATCAAATGAATAAAGCAGCACTAGTGCCACCAAACGCAAAAATTATGACCGTTTACAAACACTTTCACTAATTAGACAAACAGTACCGTTAACAATGTTGCCGTGTTGAGCAACGAGCAGTATTTTACGCCAGAGTCGCATTTTAAATGGAATTAACTTACGAATGACTTGCTTACACTGTTACAGTATTAACCCTGCGTTGGAGTGCTCTGTATCACTCGTTTATAGTAGTTAGTAAGGTTATCACACAGATATCAAAAACATCGTCAGCTGAGCTTCACGCATGCGCACAGAAAGAACACGTGCAGAACTTTAACCAAGTTACCTTCCAATTCACATTTAACTCATGGTCTACAGTGTATATGTATATAGTGCCTGACATTCCAGTACCCTGAGCTGATCTCCTGATATGGGTGGGAACTGCGGTCTTTTGGCTGCTGCTGTGTCCGATTCCATGTCCACCGCACCCGCATCCCGCTTGCGTTTAGAAGTCTTCTTTGATTTAACCTTCTCAAATCCATCCGTGTTACCGTCACTGTCCATAGTTACAGCCACATCAGCTGCTGTGTTTGTTGCCGATTCCATCGTGAAATGATTTAATTAAAATTATAATTCAACGGAGTAGATGTTTATCATCAACATGTGGCGTCCTTCTTGTTGTAGAAAGGACCTTATTGCTGCCCAAACCGCGCCGTGTGCTATTAAACGATTCATACGTTTTATATATTAATGTATATTATATTATTATATTATTTTCCTAAACAAATAAACAATTCTACAATTCTAAACAATTCTCTCATATTGTGAAAACGGTTATAACGGTTATATAGATCAGGCTATAAGTAGGGCAGCTATGTGAGAGGGTCTTGAAAGAATAAGGAAACATGCGAGTTCTGCACTGTTCGGACAGAGATCATACAAAGTCGTATTAACTTTATTCAAACGATCATGTTTATAACCTTGTTAAATCCACCGATCATAGCGCACATCCAGGAAAGTTTGAATTATACTAGGTTGGACACCAGATTGATTCCCTGCAATGTAAAATTTGTTTGTATAGGGAATTTGGCCAGAGGAGCAGAAGTCAGTGCAGATATACGAGATGCACCTAGGCGACCTGCAGCTGGTTAAAGATGTGTGAGCTGTTTAGATGGACACAAACTGGGGTCCGGGTGAGCCTCTAGAAGGTTGTAAGGGGAGAAAAAGTCTAAGCAAAATTGGTAAAAATCTATCGAGCATTATTACTGTTTCATATGTAAGTGTAGGGTAAGTGTACCCATTAAGCCCACCAAAATCTAAGTTCACGTTATTTTTCATAGATACTAAGATGGTTTATAAACATAATTATTTATTAAAATGAAGGATTAATCTCTCATTTGCAAGTGTATTAATTTACTTATGCATATTTTAAAAAACAAATTAAAGAAATTCTATAAATAAAATCAAAAGTCTGGCATGGGCTTAATTGGTACTGAAGTACCATTTAAGCCCATTTGTGTTCCAAATAAGCCCACAACCACAATTATTGACACAAATATAAAAAATAATTTTTTTAGGTAGTAAAAACATTTATTCAGTAACATGTTATACACAATTTATTTTTGAATGTTTGGTTTGTAACAATGAATCACCACAAACATGACCAAGTAGGCCTAAAACTAATTTTTATTGGTTTCTTTTAATCAAAATGACTTACAGTGAATTCAAGGTATACATTTTTTTATCAGTACTTGTACACCCTGGGATTGAACCCACAACCTTTGCACTGTTAACACAATGCTCTACCAGTTGAACTACAGGAACATTTCATTTAATATTGACAAAATATAATTAAATATTGACAAAATAAAAAATGTATTTGTTTTTAATAGTAAATTACATTACAGTGCATCAACAATATCTTT